>JAASGW010000099.1:0-63672 GCA_023334395.1 Phytopythium sindhum
GCTCTCCCCCCCCCCCCCCCCCCCCCGGACGCAGGTTTTGATCCTATTCTCGCTTAACAACCGCGTCCGGAAGGAAGAACTCAGGGCGACATGATGGGCCGCTTCTTCCGGAGCGGCAGCGAGGCGGCGGACCCCACGAGTGCGCGGCGCGCGAAGGATGAGAACGGTGAGGACGAGGAGCTGGCGCTGCAGCTCTCGCGCGTGCAGCTCGTGTCGTCGCGGCGGCGGCAGTCGGTCGAAGATGACGACCTGGACTCGCACCGCTCGAGCACGCTGTCGCACATCTCGTACCTGTCGACGCCGGCCATCAGCTCGAGCTCCAAGGGATGGACCACGCCCGCCGCGGCCCCCACGCTCGCGGTGCAGGGCAGCTTCCGACAGCAGTTCCACGACGACCGCTGCAGCCTGCCGACGCTCGAGAGCTTCCGCGCCATCTCGACCGGTTCGGTGGACTTTGTGCCACGGGAGAGCAACAAGCACCGGAGCAAGAAGAGTAGGAGGAAGCAGGCATCCCAGCCGCTGCCGCAGACCGCACATAGGGAGTCGGACCAGCAGCCTATGGACAAGGCCGACGACGTGTACTACGCCCCCGACTCGCCCCCGCAGTCCGTTGTCTCCAGTACGTCCCGTGTGTTCGTACCCGACGTGAACACCTGTCTGACTATGCGCCCGTCCAACTCTCTCTCTATGTGCTAGACTTGGCGATCGAGAAGTCGGGCGTGGCGTCGACCACGTCCTTCTCTGACCGGAAGGGGACCGTGCTGACCGAAGTTGGAGAGGCAGGGTACACGTTGCCGCCGCTGTACGGGCCCGCGAGCTCTGCGGGAGGCAAGAAGCGCCGGCGCAAGCTCACTCGTGGTGCCGTCGACGACGACGATGAGGATGAGGGCCAGCTCCCGGGCGGAGAAGGTGCTGTCTCGATGGGCTACTTCGCTGGCGTCGCTCCGCACGTGACGCTCGAGGAAGCGCAAAAGTACACGTTTGCCATTGTGCTCAAGCATACGGACCAGATCTTTCAGCTTCTGCGGCACCGCTTCCCGTCCAAGTCGGCCGCGTCCATCAAGCGCGATCTCGACTCTCAGGTGAGCCGGCTACAGCAAAAGTGCGTGCGTCGACTCATCCAGGCGGGGCTTGGCGTTGTGATCCTGGACAACAGCCTGCCGTTCGACCTGCCGGCGCACCGCCAGAGTTCTGTGGACGACGAGATCGAACAGGCCACTAAGAATGTCGTCATCCTGATCGACCCGAAGAAGAACAAGGACCTGCTCTTGCACGAATTCAAGCGCGAGATGGACGAGCTGTCGATCAAGCGCGGCGACTCGATCGCGAGTCTGGGCGAGGAGTCACTGGACTCGATCAAGGAGATGTGCTTCTCACCTGCACTTGAGCTGCAGCTGACGCACAACATCATCCAGAACGCGTTCCGCGACTATGACAAGGAGGAGTGGGTCATCGACGTCAACAAGGAGCTGACGGTCAACGACGTGGTGCTCGAGTGCTTCCCGCTGCACGACCGCGCGTTCAACAAGAAGTTCTTTGCCGAGTACCGGAAGCGCACGATCGTACTGGACGTGCGCAATGCGGCGACGGGCAACATGAACCGCTGGGCCGTCGAGGAGCTGCGTCTGCACTTTGGCGAGCGCGTCGCCTTCCTGTTCGCCTTCATGCACATTTACACCAAGCACCTGGTGCCGCTGACGGCCGTGTGCGTGCTCTACTACCTGTCGTTCCGCTTCTTGACGTCGCCCGTGTGGAAGCAATACCTTGAGGGGCTCGCGGTGATTGGCTTCGGTGTCGTGTGCTTCTGGGCGCCGTCGTTTCTCATCTGTTGGGAGCGCGAGACGCGCATCCTGGTCGAGAAGTGGAACCTGAGCAAGTACAAGAAGACGGTGTACGAAAGCAACGACTACAACCCGGACTTCCAGTACGTGTGGGTCAAGAACCAGCTCACGAAGGAGATGGAGAAGGCGCCGAAGCAGCGCAAGAACCACTGGATCCAGTCGACCATGCTGCTCTTCGTGATCATCTGCGCCATCATCCAGTGCTTCTGCCTCGTGCCCTTCATCCAGTGGTATGTGTACGCCAAGAACGCGCCCACGTGCACGTCGTGCTACGCCAAGGAAGAGGACACGTACGAGTGCATCTGGTTCATCACGTGCTTTTCGGCCGAGACGTCGACGATCGGCACGGATCGCTGGGTTTACATCCTCATCCAGGGTATCCTGCTAGGCCTACTCATCGACATCATCTTCTTCGAGCTGTTCAACTGGATGTCGGAGAAGTTCGTTCGCTGGGAGAACTACGCCAAGAAGTCGGACCACGAGAACCGACTGATCCACCGCCGCTTCGTGTTCGTGTGGAGCAACTGGTTCTTCTGGTTCCTCTTCATCGCGTTCGTGTACATGCCGTTCGGCGACCGCATCCTTAAGCTGTTCAAGCACGTGGGGCTCGGCGCGCTGGCGCCGTACGACTGGGACCCGTCGCTGCTGACGCTGGACACGCTCTTCGTGACGCCGCTCGTGGTCACGCAGTTTCTCAACATGCTACTGGAGACGTTCGTACCGTACCTGCTGCGCAAGCTGCGCGGCCGTCCGTCGGCCGGTTGCCGCCAGTCGCCGCTGTTCTCGTGGTGCGCGCGCGGGATCGCCCGCCGCTTCCGCGCGGCCAAGCAGACGGCGACGCGGGCAGACGCGGATGCGCTGCCGATCGCGCGCCGTGAGTCGAAGAACCTGACGGCCAAGCGGCTCGCTCAGCTGGTGCAGCGCCAGACGGGGTTCCACGTGGACGTACTGCCGCAGTCGGACGACTCGAACCAGTACTCTGCGTTCGAGATCATCGCCGAGTCCAAGCTGCCGGTATTTGACCCGGTGCTGGACTACCTGGACGCGTGCATCCAGTTCTCGTACGTGATCATGTTCACGGTGGTGTGGCCGCTGCTGCCGTTCCCGGCCTTCTTCAACAACCTGCTCGAGGTGCGCGGCGACGCGTTCCGGCTGCTGTTCGCCAACCGGCGGCCAATGCCGCGGCGCGATACGTCGATCGGCGAGTGGGCCACGGTGCTGTTGTACGCCAACATCATCGGCGTGACGGTTGTGATGGCTTTCGTGGTCACGTACCACTGGGGGTACTTCATCACGGAGTGCAACTTCGAGTTCGGCGACGGCTACATGGTGCCGTTCGGGACCATCAACAGCACGGCGACGAGCGACCCGCGCGTGTGCCACAACGACAGCGAGGAGCCCAAGTGGAAGATGGTGCAGATCATGCTGTTCGTGCTGCTGGAGCACATCGGCTTCTGCTTCCGGTACCTCGTGCTGCAGGTAGAGAAGACGCCGGCTGTGATCCGCAACTCGGGCTACCAGCGGCTCAAGCACATCCAGCAGCTTACGGGGTCGCGCGCAGCGCCTGCAAGTCAGTTCGAGTACATTGAGCGGCTGCGCGAGCTGTTCGACAAGCACGACGTGGCGCACGACGGGCACCTGCGCGAGCCCGAACTGGTAGCGTTCCTGGCCGAGTGGATCTGCAAGCACCCGTCGGAGCTCATGCCGTATTCGGGCATCATCTTCCGCTACATGGACAAGAACGGGCTGGGCAAGGTGCCGTTCGCCACGTGCTGCCTCATGATGCAGCACGTCAACCACGACCGCTTCTTCTCGTGCCTGCTGGGCCTCTACGACCCGCTACACGGCGCGCTCAACGACGAGATCCGCAAGACGGAGGACGGGCTGCAGCTGCGCCGCGTGCTCAGCGAGGTCTCGTCCGTCGTCTCGGAGGTGCGCCGCAGCGACGCCAGCCTCGCCGGTAGCGTCGTCTCGGGCCTCGACGAGCACGGCAACCGCCTGCGCGACTCGACCTTCTTCTACGTCGCCCCGTGAGGGTGGTGCCAGTGACGTGAGGGTTTAGTGATACGTTTTGATGGTGTGAGGCTGTCGGTTATGAAGTGATAGAGAGAATGCTTAATGCAACAGGGATGCATATTTTAGTGCTACTCCGTCCTCCAACAGGCGCAGCGCCACTCTCGTCGACCGTTCACCGCCATGACGACGGCTGCTTCCTCCCCACCGTCGTCGCCCCCCTCGCCGTGCAGTGGCAAGCTCCTGCTGCTGGCCGCGCTCTCGGGCGCCGTCGTCCTCCATGCCGAGCTCACGCGCATGCCGCTGCCGCTCAAGACGCTGCTTTCACCGACGTCGTCCTCAATCTCCACGAACCTCCAAGGGTTCGCCGACGCGCTCCGGTGGCTCGAGAACCTCCACTCGCGCGAAGACCTGATCGCACTCGCCGCCATGGTTGAGCCGAGCGGTGTGGGTCGCCAACGGAACACCACAGCGTCTCTCCATCCGCAGGGCCCGTGGTCACCGACCAACGTTGATATGACCATTGCGCGCGCTGCGGCCAGCGAACTACCCGCACTCGTCGCAAAGATGCTGCTGCAGTGGAGCCTCGTGCTCTTCGTGCTTCGTATGCGCGCACTCTCCAAGCGCCGTGCCCTCGCCATGCTCTGCCTGTGCGTTCTGGTGCTGGTGACCCGCGTCGCCGCGCACGCAACCGTTTCCAAACTGCTCTCAACGCTTCGGGCACCACCCAGCGTGGAGGATGCAGGCGGCCAGCACTTGGAGACAACGGCGGGCCTCTTCAACGCGCTTTTCATAGCGCGTCTCGGCGCGTCTGCAGTCATCAACACCGTGCTCGCGCGCGCCTACCAGGTCTACCTGTGCGAACCGTGGCCGTCCGTGCGCGCGCAGTGGCGGTGTATCCCGAAGTACCTCGGGTCCAAGAACCTCGTCATCAGCACGCTCTTCTACGCGTCGGCAGCCGTGGCGCTCATGAGCATTTGTGCCTCGGAGCTGCGCGCACTCAGCGAGGCTGCAGCGCGCGTCGAGTGCTTGGCGTTTGGCGCGTCGCTGCTTCACCTGCTCTTCATCTACCTGGCCCCTCAAACGCAGCCGCAACCTGAACGCAGCAGTTAGTGGCGCACCTCAACCCGTCAATCGCACGCATTTGCAGTCGTAGGAGGCGTCTCGTGCATGTATTTCCGTTGCGTGTCGTTCGTTACTTACCAGTGCGAAGAGATGGCTGGTGCTGTCGGTCGGCCGACTAGTCGAGGTCGCTCGAGAAGGACAGCTCCTCCATGAGCTCGTCACCCAGGTTGTCCACCGCCAGGCCGCTCTCGTGGCACACGTACGCGAATGCGTCCTTGCCCACCGTCTCGAGCAGCGGCCACATGAACACGTCTCGCACCTGCTGCAGGTCGCGGCCCGAGTCGAGGAACACGGCGGCCACGAGCGCCTCGAACACGTCGGCGAACATTTTAGGCAGCGTGTGGTTCGTGACCTGTCCTCTATTCGTCCCCGTAGCCGAGCGCGTCGACTTGTTGTGCGTCGGCAGTGACGACAGGTTCGACGGCGCGTACATGCGGTCGATGCGCGCCACGTGCTCCATCGTCTCCGCGTCGATGCGCACGGCGCCCGCGAGGATGCACTCGTCGACGCCGAACCACGCTAGTCCCGTCTTGCCAAGTGCGTCGTTCGAGACCGTGGCGCTCTTCCACTGCGAGAGCGAGCCAGGCAGCCACTTGTCGTACGTCAGGAACGCGTAGGACAGCGTCAGATACTCGATGATGGCGTCCCCGAGGTACTCGAGCCGCTCGTAGTCGCCCTTCCACACGCTCTTGGCCTCCTTCTTTGGCTTCTTGGACGTGGGCAGCGCGATATCGCCAGCGTTCTCCCCTCCTTGGCTCGTCATGTCCATCTGGTCAACATGGAGAACAAGCTGGCCGATCGACGGGTGCGTCACCGCCTCGAGCAGCAGTCGCTTGTTCCGAAACGTGTACTTGAGCCGCTGTTGCAGCGTCATGAGCCGCTTCGGCAGGTCCTCAAACTGCGCGACGCTGAAGTTGAGACTCAGCGGGTGCGTCGTGCGTGCGTCCGCCATCTGAACATCGTCGTCGTACAGCTCGTTAGGGAAGCAGTCCGGGTAGAACGGCCGTGCGAACGTGTGCGGCTTCTCCAGAACGCTCACGCCAACCCAGCGCAGGAAGTGGCGTGCTCCTTTCTCACCTTGCCCAATCAGGTAAGCTCCACATATGGCCTCAAGTACGTCGGCGACCCATTTTGCGGGCGCCACAACGGACTCGGGCGTCTTGCCCATGCACGACGGCTTCCAGCACTTGAACGGGTGCTGCTCGACCTCGGCAGGGAACAGGATGTAGTGGTGCAGCCGCGCGCAAATGGCGAACTGATTCAGTCGGTCATTGCGGATAATGTCGCGCCGCAGCTGCGTCAAGAAGCCCTCCTGGATGATGTCCTTGCGGTTCTCATACATGAACCAAGTCGTCTCGAGCTTGAGGAACGTGTCGCCCAGGATCTCGAACCGCTCGTACGCGGGCTTGGTGGTCGCGTCGTCCAGCAGCGTCATGTCGACTTCGAGTCCGATGCGCGTCATGAGGTTCGAGATCTGGCACTTGCGCTCAAACTCGTACAGCACCGGCACGATGCCCATGGCCTCAAAGAAGCGGCTCTTGGACAAGCGAAGGCGCTGCGTGAACTGCGGGATCAGCAGCCGCTCGTTGTGTCTCATCGGCAGCTGCGCGATGCTACCTTCATCTAGGTTGCGCTGCATGACGCGGCGAATGAGCGGCACGATCTGTGGCACCTGGATGCCGTAGATAAGTGGCTGGTCGTCCTCCGCCTGCTCAAGCATGTCACGCGAGTGCCAGCGGCCAAGGATCGGGTTCCCCGGTGTCGACTTGCCCTTCTTGATGTGCGTCGCCCACGTCTCTTCGTCTGGCATGTACTTCGCGCGAATGTCCGGGATCTTTTCGTTAGTGATCGCCTCCACTACGTACGTCACGTTGCGGCGATTCTCAGGCACGCAGACCCACTCCGTCTTGAGCAGTTCGACTGCGGGAAGAGGCCACGCCGGCTCCAGCAATGGTTGGTGGATGATCTCGTGCACGTAATCCCAATCCAACGAGAACGTGTTGGATGCGTTGTCCAAGACACTCGGCACCACGAGGTAGCCCTTGTCGTTCTGCTCCGAGAATTCGTTCCATACGTTTTCCCCTACGATATCAATGTCCCGCAAGGCGTCCGCGACCGTCATGCACGCGAGGCGCATCGTGACTAAGTGGAAGTGCAGCGCGTCGTGCAGTTGTTGCTTGGTCAACGCGAGCTTGGTCGGTCGCTTCTGCAGCGTCAGTCGCCGCAGCTCGCCGTCCATGACCCCGATCATGGCGAAGTCGTAGCGCCAGCCCACGTTCGTACTGCCCGTGTACAACTCGTCAGTCGCTAGGATGGCAAAACGCACGCCCTCGAGCGCGTAGAAGCGCATCGTCGCCGTCCAATCGTCAGTCCCATCGGTGTTTGCCGCGGCCGCCTCCTGCGTCAAGCTGCGAATCGGACGCAGGCTGAGTTCCGCTGCGCTCACTGGTGGCAGATCGTACGAGTTCTGGGTCGACATATCGGTCAGCTGCTGCGACTCTTTCGACAGCGCTGTGTCAGCTGTCCCCGCGGTGCTTCCACCACCCTCTTGAGCTGATTCCGGGCTCAATGAGGGAAGAGGTGTGGCGCTGCTAGTAGACACGTCGCGGTGGATCGTACTTTCGTCGTCAATGAGTTTGGAACGGAAGTTGCGGTCGAGGAGCCCCTTCCGAATGATCTCTTGGCACGCATAGAACGCGCAGATGCCCTTGGCCTCAGCCTCCGTCGCTACCTTAGGCGATACAAACTGTTTGCGAATGCCGAGGCAGTTGGGCAACCGCAGCGTTGCTGAGTAGTGGAAGCGACTACTACGGGGCTCGCTCTCGTCGTCTGCGGCGTTATCGGCGTCTTCGCCTGCAGCAGCAACAGCAGCAGTCGCCGTCAGCTCATCGATCTTGTCGGTCAGTTTTGAGTTGAGCTTCTTCTTCTTGTATCGCTTCGCGCTCTCCGATATGTTCGTGGCCACTGGGATCCGCTTCACTTTGTATTCTGGGTGACGGTCGTATGTGTCGAGACCGGGAAGCGTATCGCAGAAGCTGCTGAGGCAGTTGACGCTGTTTGAAACATTCAGCACGGCGCCCGTGTCGGCGTATCGGATCTCGTTCGCATTCTGCGCGCCCATTCTTTGTTGGTTCGCATGAAGAGGCAGCGGCAAAGGCGAAGAAGTAGGTGCAGTTTGATTGAGAGTCGTGGCGTGACCAGTAGAGCCGCTCGTTGTTGCTGCTTGTGTCACCATTGCCGGGGTAACCGCAGTATCAGTTATGTCCACGTCACTGCCTGGATGTGATGTCACCGGAATGCCCACGCGATCCACTTCTAGCTGTCGAGCGTACTCCTCCATTTTCAGCTTGAGCACCTCGAACTTCTTCATCTCCGGTGGTGAGTCACCCGTCACGTAGACGATAACGCCGCTCCGAGCGTCCGCACGAGTGGTCACGTCAAAGAGTTTATCAGGCTCGAGCAGCTCGTCCATCACGACGACCACATCGCATAGCGGTGGCTGGATGTGGTCCTCTGGCGAAGCGCGCTTCATTGACGTGGTGACCAAAACAGTTGCCTCGCGCGCATCAAACATCTTCATGACCTTCAGTTGCGACGAGAAGTGCGGCGAACCGCACACACGCGCGCACGAGTTGCCTAACATGGAGCATGGCGCAGGTACTTGGAGATCGGCTAGCGCCGCCCACAAATATTCAGCCACGACGCGGCAGTGACAGCGACGCACCACAAACACCCACGCACGGACGCTTTCCTCGATGAAGGCGCTGCGGGAGTTCTGAAAGCGCGCGCGCAAGACGTTCGCGGTCTTGAGTAGGCGCGGCGACGCTGCCTCTGTGCCACATTTGAGCGCTTGTGCGCCCACCCACTTAATCACCTTGGCGATTGGCTTGATTTTAGCTCGTTCCGTTGGATTCAACTGCACGTCTGGGCCCAAAGCACGAGCGAATAGGCGGCCGTCATCGCTGTCGTTCTCGTCATTCGTGTCCATGTTGATGGTCGTGTCGACCACCTCGCCTTCTTCTGGGTCTGCGGCTTCATCACTGCTCCCATCCATCGCCATGTCTCCACCGCTGTTGACGCGATTTCGCGAGCTCTTGGAGCTGCGTAGATCAGTAATCGTGCATGCAAGAAGGTTGGTCTGTAGCTCAAGCTCGACGAACTTCCACAAGCACCACAAGCCGAGGTGCTCGTGCACCACCTCGGCATCGGCGATGAACCGGGTGACGCGATCCTGCTTGAGCTTGTCGTCCATGTTAGCCTTGGAGTTGCCCAGCTCCAGCTCGCGCCGGTAGACGCCCACCAGGTCGACCTTCTTGCTGTTGGCGCCGAGGAGAAAGCTCTTGACGTCCAGTTTGGGCTCCTTGGTCTCTGTCTGGACAATTGGCTCGCACAGAATCGGCGCCATGGATGGAGTAATTGCTTCAGGTGCAATCGCTGGGATCATGTTGAGCACCTGCACGCGTCCAAAGAGCGGGTTGCCGCCGGCGCGCCAGTTGAGCTTGGAGCACGGCTGTCGCGTCGTCGCAAACATGCGGAGCGCCTCGCTTTTCACAGCACCGCCGTTTGTCTCGGCCCCGCGCACCTGGTCAAAGTGCTGGAAGAGCGCGAGGAAAAAGGCTGGCAGCTCGGCGTGCACCTGGTCAAAGCCTTCCACGACGAGAAGGGCGAGGTTCCGAAGCGCGAGCGGCACGTTGGTGGCCACTTTAGTGCTCCTGAATACTTCAAGCAGCACCGTGGGTGCCAGGATCGAGACCTGCACTGGCGCTGGCGCCTCGCTGCACTTGATCCACCAACGCCGCGCGTCGTCCGCGTCCTTTCCGGTGCGCTCGTCGTCGCTACAGACGACCGGCAGACCGCAGAGCCGCGCGAGCTCCTTCTTGAGCGCCAGGCGCTCCGTGAGCGTCGGTGCCACCGCGATCGCGTGTTTTGGTCGGCTGGGCGCCGCCTTCACGCCGTTGGGCGCGACTGCCTCGACCAGCAGCCAGCTCGCCAGGAACGTCTTCCCCACGCGCCGCGGACAGCTCAGCGCCACGCTCTGTCCGCGCGCGAGCGCCACCACCTCCTCCTGGTGCGGCCACAGCTGCGCCATCCCCGTACTCGTGCACGTGCCGCTACCGGCGCCGCCGTCGCGTCCGCTTCCCGCTCCGACCCGGCCGCTTGTGCACTCGAATCGATATGGGGGCGGCGCTGGGTTGACGCGGAAGAAAGGCGATGCCAGATTTCTGATCCGTCTGAGTCCACCTTGGTTTTTGAATATGTGAAAGTATTTGCAAATATAGTCATTTGATGCGACAACAACATTCTGATAACAAGCGCTTCAAGTACAATTTAACCAGCATTATGCTGCCGAGGGCAGGCTGGTGCCTGCTTATGAGTTGCCCGCGCGCGTTCTCTTGAGTTTTCCTACACGAAGGACAAAGCGCAGTGAGCACATGACGCCAGCAACTGCTTGGTACAGCTTCAGAATGCAGCGGCGTACCGAGCAAGCGCCTGGCGGCGCGGGGGAGCGCGGGGGAAAACCCGGAGACGGCGGCGTCGGCGCCAGTCGGGGGCGGCACGTGGTACTCGAACGACTGGGATACAACCGTAAAGGCGATGACGCTGAGCGCGGAGAGCAGTCCCATGATGTAGAAGATGTAGTCGAGGTGGCCGTTGTTGAGATCGCTCGGGATCCAGAACGAGAAGATGCTGTTGACCCCTCCGGCGACGATGTAGCCGAGCGTCGTCGTCAGCAGATTGAGCGCCTGGCACACGCTGCGCATCGACTCGGGCACCTCCGAGTAGAAGAGGTCGTACGCTAGAAACAAGGTAGACGAAGTTAGACGCATTGACAATTGGCATACCATGACGAAGGTCGACTTGGGAACGTACATGAGATGCTCGTGAGGATTTCGCTGATACCAATGAGCAGGTACTGGGGCGTCTGCCACCACACGCTCAGCGTGGCCATGGGAAGGGCTTCTGTATCTTCCGAGCAGTTGGAGATGAAGCCATCGACGGAAGGGCTCGCCTTGCGCTGTTGCTCGACCCACCCGGCCACCAGCATCGCTAGCAGCGCACACACAAGCCCAGCCCCAATCTTGCGCAGCAGCGTGGGCTCCACTCCGACGTATCGCAACGACGGGTACACGACGCGATCGAAGATCGGGATGAACACGAGAATGATGCCCGAGTCAAGGATATTCAGCATGGCTGACGAGATCAGCGTCGGGTTCGCGGCGCCCGGGTTAATGCGCAGGTCCATCTGGCACCCTTGCAGCACGAAGTTGGACGACATTTGCCCGTAGACGGCCCAGAACGTGATGATCATGCTCAGGTACGGAGAAAGTCGGATGACCTGGGCGACGTCCTTCACCTCCGCTCGCGAAAATGTGCCGCCGTTGTCGCGTGCCGCCAGGAGCAGCCATACGGTGTCATGACCCGTGCAGATGAGGACGATTGATCCGTACACGACGAAAGCAGCTCCAGCAAGCGCGACACCGAGGTGCCAACGGTCGTCGAAGATGAAGTACGACACCGTCGTAAGTAGAATGCCCGGAGCGAAGGCAAGCCACCCACTCAGTACAAGCTGTCCGTGCCCCGAGCGCGAACCAGCTTGAAGAAGCACGGCGAAGAACTTGGAGAGAGCACTGCCCTTGGGTGGTATGCGACGGTAGCGATGTCGGCCTGTGTAGAAGATGAACACCGCCACGACGAAGAAGGCTGATGGGATCAGGAAAGACGCGAAGAAGCCGTACTTTTGCGAGACGTACGGCGGAATGCCGTTGACCGCCAGGTTCGTGAGCACGCCGTAGCTGAAAGTCGCGCCGATGTTGATGGCCCAGTAGAACCAGTTGAAGAAGCTATCCTTCTCGCGACGCTGCTCAGGAATGTCGATGTCGAACTGGTCGGCGCCGAGCACCACGACATTCGGCTTGATACCTCCAGCGCCAAACGCCACGCCGCCAAAGAGACCAAGCATGAAGATCGGCGTCGACGCCACAGACGGTGCCGACGCCACCACGCAGAGCGCGAGCCCGGCGATGTAGATCAGGCAAAAGCTCACAATGCTGCCAATAGAAGACCATCGCACGCATGAGCATTAGACCACCAACGTCGCACGGGCCTGTCAATTTGTCAAGATGCAAACGTACGTGGTGAAGCGGCCAAGGTGGCGATCGGCCACGTAGGCGCCGAGCAGCGGTGTGAGGTACGACAGTGACGTGAAGAGGCTGTTGAGCTCCGTGGCCAGCACCGTGTTCATGCCGAGGTTCTTGTGGAAGAAGATTGGTAGCGAGCCCGATAGCCCATAGTACGCCAAGCGCTCACAAAACTGGCAGCATGGTACGACGTCAGCCCCAAGGCCATCCCTATACCCTCGTAAAGGTGCAAGCAGCGCCTTACCTCCGTGACCAGGATGAACGAGCACACGTTGAGAATGATGGACTGCTGCGGGCGCGCGCCACCGTCCCCGCGCGCCGCCTTGACGGGCAACAGCGACGACCTCTCGCTCTGCGCGCCGCTCACCACTGGCGCGGCCTCCTGCGCGTTCATCGCGTCCACGTTGGGCGCCATGTCCGCTTCTCGCACGGTAGCGTCGTCGTCTTCCTCTTGGTCCTCTTCCTCGGGGGGGGACGGCAACTTGGCGAATGACGTTGGGTGGAGCGTCTTCCCCCTCAAGATTTGGCGACACTCATCAAAGAGAAACGGGAGTCTGTAGCGCTAGGCACGCGCCTTTTGTCAAACCCGATTGGGCCAGTCCTACGCGAACAGCTGGCGGTTCCGAGAGCTGTGATTGGCTGGCTGAGAAACTGACGGCGGCGTGTCATGCGAGTAGCACGGCTGCATTCAGTCTATCCTATGTTTTTCGCAACCCAAAGAGAAAATAAATTGTAATAACCTATATATTTCGTACAATATTTCAAGACATTATTCGTTGTTCAAGACCTATTTTTCTATATAATCTTTTATATCATATATATACTACTCTCGCGAAAAACAGAGGATAGACTGTAGCGCGTAATTACGCGATTTTACGGCTTTTTTACTGTAAGAAAGCACCGTACTGCACCGCCGAAAAAAAGAACATCGGCAACAAATATCTGTAGCCATGTTGATTTAATGAAATTCATCTCTCCTGCAGCGAACTCATCTCCTAACGGTACTATACTGTAGTGTACTACACCTAAGCAACAACACTTCAACTGGTGCCGTGTTGCGGATCTGATCTCATAGGACGCCTCACGTGGTGCCCCCGGAGCGATCTGATACCGATCCGGGGCTCTGTTTCTGCTGCAGGTACGAGAAGAGGCCGCGCATCATGACCTTGGCCTCGCCCAGCGCCTCACCGGCGATGTCACGCGCCGTCGACGTGACGGCCTTTGCACTGCCGAGCGTCGACATGGCGAGGCTCTGCGCCTGCTGCACCGTGCCCTTGACCATCTTGAGCTTAGAGCTGACGCCCAGTAGCCGCCGCACGTTCGACAGGAACGACACCGAGCCGTCCGCATCCGGCAGCAACTGGAGCACCAGCGTGCCGTCGTCGTGGCCAGCCGCGAGGAGGATCACCGCCTCCTTCGGCCCAACGCACATGGCCGACACGGGCGACGACGAGATCGCCGGTGGCGGCGGCGACGGCTCGTACTCCTGGACGACCACGAAGCTGAGGCACACAAGTACAGAACACGACGTTAGTCCATCATCTATCTCCAACATGCGAGTGAGCTATAGCAAGACGCGACGTACTCTTCTGTGCGGCAGATGCGAATCGTGCCCGGGAACAGCGTCAGGATCACGAGATCGCCCTCGGCCGAAAGCTGGATATCCATGACATCTTCGTCCTCGAGCACGTACGATCCCACCAGCACACCCAGCAGATTGTACACACTGCAGACGCTTGCGACAACCGTCTCCGGCCCTCTGAAAGCTGCAGAGCCCATCGCTGCTTTCGTGGTCTCTAATAGATCTGCCTCGCGTGATTCCGTATCGTTGACTTCATCGTCGTCACTTCCGTCACGGTCTTCCTCATCGTCATCAGCAATAGCGACAACATCGGCGCTTGTCTGAGTCACGCGAGTCACGGTCACCATGTATCCTTTCGTAGAGATGCGCACATGGGAGAACTCGGCTCGCGTCGCTCCGTTGGCCGTCGCCACTCCTACCGCTTCACTCGCAGGCTCCAGCACGTACGAAACCTGTCCGTCATTGTACAGGAAGTGCGCGAGCGCCACGGTTGATGTACAGGAGAGCACGAGACCCAGATAGGAGCTCACGCTGCAGTCGAGCACGGGGCCCGTGTGGCCACGCAACACCATGATTGGGCTCGGTGAGATGCGCGGCAGGCGGAAGAGCAGGTCGGGCTTGACGCGCGAGAGCCTCCAGACTGCCAGCATGCCGTCCGCACTACCCGAGACCAGCAGCTGCTCGTCGTCATGTTGGCTGGGAGGCGCCGTCGCGTAAGACCACTTGTCCATACTCAGGGTCGTGACAGCGGCTGCGTGACCAACGACGCTGGCTTTGCCGACAACATGGCCGTTATCCAGATCGAGCAGCCGAAGGTGCAACGCCCCATTACGCGCACCACCCGAGACGATGACGCGCCCGTTGCTCGTGATGGCGACAGGGAAGCCCAATCGATGACGGCGGCGGTGTCCGTGATGCTCGAATACTGGAACGCGAGGGACGTAGTCGAACGGCGAGTCATCTCGCGTGATTTCTAGCAGCCACGGGCAGCTCGGAGCATTCGTTGGAGTCGTTGGACCACTTGCCGCCATAGGCGAGAATTCGACGGCGCTGCCGTCTTCACTACCGCGCATGGACAAGTCCTCGCTTGTCACGACTTTCCCTTCGATCATCATCGCCGCCTCGTCAATCGACGGTCCCGCGAACGCGTCTGCCCATCGATCTGTTGGCGGTGGTGACGTGGGCACAGCATCATCGCTGGCTTCGCTACTACGCGGCTTCGGCATCAATTTCCAGTGGAAAAGCTCGATGACGCCAAGCTCGTTGACGCTGACAACGCGGTCGGGAAGGATCTTGAGCAACCGGATGCCGCTTTTCGCGATCGGCTTGACGGCCACCACCGGGCTCCAGACCTTCCGACGCTCTTGTGCCGCTGGTGTAACGTCCATAAACGCTTGTGACAGCGGCTTCGGGATGTACGACACGGGCCCACTGTTCCCTGCGCCACCGCTCGCGTTTCCACTGTTGCCGCCTGCACCACTAGGGTTGCTTCCGCCTACACTCCCAGCTGCCACACTACCACCAGCGGCAGCTGCAGACAGAGCCGACGCTGCATTGGTCGCTACGGTCGGCAGTTTGCGCGCGAACGTCATGGGGTGGCGCTTGGGGTGCGCGCTCGTGAAGAGCTGCATGGGGCACTGGCCGAAGTGCGCGATCTGCAGCTCCATCGACTCGCGCAGGAACGGGTCCTCGATCTGGTCCAGGTCCACGACGCCGTAGTACGTCAGGTAGTAAAACACGTTGTTAGCCTGTAGCGCCGCGCGTCCGCGCTGCTTGAAGCCGAAGATGAGGTCGATCCACTCGTGAAGGTGGCGCGAGACCATCTCGCTCTCTAGTGCTGCGCGATGCAGGCGCACAAACTGCTCGGGTGAGCCTCCAGCCCACGGAGGCAGCCGCACGTCGCTTACTTGTCGCTGGTCATGACGTCGCCCAAAGTCGTAGCGGTTCACGTTTCGTAGGAAGCTCGGGTTGGAGTAGAACTCGGGTGTGAGCTCCTTCACCTCGGACATCTGCGAGTTGCACATGCGCCACGTCTCCTGGATCGAGTCAAATAGCCGGTCGGCCAGATCGAACGTGCCGCCCTGCATCTTCTTGTGCAGCGACGCAAACGGCTCCAAACGGAAGAGGAAGAAGAGCACGACGCCCGCGCATGTCGAGTAGTGAGACCCGTACAAGAACTTGGGGATCACGGGGTCATCGAAGGAGTGGTACCGGTCCCAGTACTCCTGCAAGCGCTCGGGGTTCAGCGCGCCGACGGGCTTGGACAAGTCGCGGAAGCTGCTCGGGTCGCTAAGATCCAACGTCTCGCTCTCATAGTCTGCAAGCACCCACGGAAACACGGGGTACTGCGTCAGATCGTTGAAGCTGCGGCCCGCAAATGTGTTGAGCGCCATCAGGTAGTCAAAGTTACTGATCTGGCGATTCTGCCACGCCTTGGTCGTTGACGCCAAGTGCGGCAAGACCCGGCCGGGCCACTGCTTCGGCACGCTGCGAGGCAGAAACGAGTACAGTAATCGCGCGATCTCGTTGCGCCGGGATTTGTTGGACGCGGGGAAGTCGAGGAAATGGCTACTGCCGTTGCGGAAGAAGAGCTCGAGCGCCGAGTCACGCAAACGGTAGCGGCGCAAGTAAGCGCCCACGACATGTCCATACTTCCATCGCCAGTGCCTGTGAAGTCCTGGCGCAGCTTCGTCCGATGGCACGTCGCCACTCGATCCCGATTCGCTTGCTGACACTGCGAGGGTTGTCTTCGATGAGGACGTCGGCGGAGATCTGACTGTGGATGGCCCTTTCGCATCATTATTGTGTCCACCGCTACTCGTAGGGCCATGACTGTTGTCAGGATCGTCGTCAACTCCCAGTGCGTCCGAGGAAGACGGCTGCTGAGGGATGAATACTAAGTGCTTGTCACATACAAAGAGATGGCCTTGGACAATGCCCTCAGCGATGACGCGCCGGCACCGCACACGCGCGTAGACTTGATCATCGACCGACACGCCCATGCCCGCGCCAGGGTCGACTCCAGTTGCGTCCTGCTCGTCCATGTAGACTGCGCCAGGTTCATTTCGTACACCTGCAGTGGTTGAAGCAGTCGGTACTAGAGTCGCTGATGATGCCGATGCAGGCGCCGACTCGTCATCCTTCCGGATGCTTCCCGTCGGGGTGACCGCTACGGCTTTCGATGCGGCCCGCTCTCGTACTTGCTGCAGCAGTTGCTTGTCCTCCTCTTCATCGTCCACCAGCTCTCCGGCAAGTAAGTCTGGATCGTCGCCACCTGCTCCTTTCTCCTCGGACGACGGTAACAGATCGTCCGACGTGATGTCGGGAATTTCGCCGCCGCCTTGCTCCGCGACCACTCTGCCGACGCGCTCAAGCAGCATCCCACCTGCTTTCGCGACCGGTGAGTTCAAAGGACTATTCGTCACAATATCGTCGAGCCCATGGATGAGCTCTAGCGTCAGCGAAGGATGCCTTCGAGCTTTTAAGTCGTGGTTGGTTGATGATGACGCGTCGCTGGATTCATCTCCGCCAGTCGTCGCCCCAGTGGCGCTTCCATCTTTTAGCAGAGCCTTGCTTGCGATAAGAGACGGCTGAATAGAGCGACTAGCATGA
This sequence comes from Phytopythium sindhum, assembly GCA_023334395.1. Classification (NCBI taxonomy): domain Eukaryota; phylum Oomycota; class Peronosporomycetes; order Pythiales; family Pythiaceae; genus Phytopythium; species Phytopythium sindhum. The sequence goes on from JAASGW010000099.1 coordinate 17,313, forward strand.
GCTGTCAGCAGGAAGTCCACGTCGAGCGCACGCCGTGTCCGAGCTGGGAACGCCGATTCAAACGACGCGATCCGCCATACGCGCTGCCGATGGAGCGCGTCCAGTACGTCGGGCGCTGCGTCTTGCAAAGCGTCATGTTCATGCTCAGTCCGGAAGATGAACTCGTGCTTGAGCCACAGAGTCTTTGCCCAAGCACGCCGACGTGGAGCAAAGCGTGTTCGTACGGCCAAAACGCGGTCTCGTTCGCGGCGAGTCGCTGTCTCAAGGCTTTGAAGCATTCGGTTTTCCTCCACCTCGAGCGCTGCCCACAGTACACGGTCAGCCCCATCATCGAGCGTCTCAACACTCGACGACCTGGTCCGAAGACGTGGCAAGGAGTCGCCACTCCCAGCAGTTGGTGACCGCGACGATTCGTTCAGCAACATGGTCGCGCGCAATTCTTGCGCTGAGGGGAAGTAAGGCACCATGTCGGCTGCTTCTTCTCGCTCGTGCATCTCTGTATCGTTCACGAACAGCGCTAGCGCATCTAGCACTACACCCACGGCTTCCGCCTCAGAGAGAGTGCTCAGCGCCTGCACAGTTACACCCGCTGCATGGAGATCGTCTGCAAACGCACCCGAGGTGCAGATGCGCAGCGTAAGTCCACGGAGCAGCGCGAGCGAGCGCTTTTTCTCGTTCGCCGTCTCTGAGTCCACGATCCTTGCTTCTTTACGGTCGTGGGAGATGAGAGCTCGACGAAGACACACGAGCGCGCTGAGGAACACGTCGCGCGTGGGGATGCTCTCGTACACCTTGAGAGCCGCGACAGGTCCCATCTCCTGCTGGAAGCTCTCGACCAATGTTTCCACGATGCGTTCCAGCATGGCTGCATCGCCGACGTAAGGCAAAGCGCGCTGCAGGATCTGTAGACCCGGCGCAAGCCCGATGCGATGCATCTTGTGCGTGCTCTGCATTAGCCGAACGTTCATGTCGAGCACCGCGTTCAACAGGAACAACTGTGCGTCTGCCCAACAGCGAAACGACGGTATTTGACCTTGTGCGTTGACTTGGGACGACGGCGGAGGCAACGACGCATTGCTTTCCCCCACTTGATCAGCAGGAAGTGCAACCATCGCCACCTCTGTTGAAGCCTCGACGACGGCGAACGGAGACGCCAGCAGTGTCTCCTGCGCTAAGAACAGCAAGCGCTGCACGTTTTCCGCAAGCACACGGGAGAGAATCGTGCGGCTGCGCGCCATGCGCTGAATCACAATGCCCGTTGCGCGACAGAGCCAATGCAGAGGGTGCGTCAGCAGCTCAGAGCGCCTGGCCTGCGCATACGTTACGGCGGGAGGGATCGACGACGCGGGTACAGTCGACGTTCCACCCGGCACAGATGACGACGTGGTAGCCGGTTGCTCGTACTTCTGCTGAATGCTCTTCAATGCGAGAATCACGTGAGTCATAGACCGCCAGCCGCGATTGCTGTTCATGGCTCGGCACAGAAGCGACACGATCGTGTCAAGCACCAGGTCCTCGCCCGTCTTGCTCGCATCGACACTGTACGCTCGTCCACATGAACTCGGTGCCGGGGTCGTTGCCCCAGTCGCTGACGTAGTACTGGTCGATGAAGTTGGTGGTGACGAAAGTCCAGAATTCGCACCAACCGCCTTGTTCGCGTCGTGCTCTCCGTCGCTGGGCTCATGTAGAGAGCACACAAGCGTCAGCTCGAGCAATGCGTCGGCCCAGTGGCGCTTGAGAGCTAGCAGCTGGTCTTGCAATGACTCATCCGTCTTGAGCTCGACATTGATATCCATGAGCACCTTCTCACGAAAGTGTGCGCTGCTCTTACTCAGCAGAATGGGCAGGAACGGCAGCACACCCCGCAAGGGAAGCGATAGCATGCCGCTTACGCCTTCGTCGAAGATACCGGCCACAAGCGCTCCATGCAATGCTGCTCCCACATCTCGCGCCTCAGAGTCGTAACGAGGACCTCCGGAGCCACCCGACAGGCTTCTTAACGCGGTCATGCGGATAACAGTGACGCGCTTTTCCCACGTCAGCGCTAGGCGCTTCTTGCCCACAAACTGCCCCGCGAGCTTGATCCAATCTGCTAGCGTGCCGACACCCAAGCCCATGCCAGAGGGATCCCCGCCGCTACCGGCCAAGTTAGGACCACCACCAGTACTCGCCCCGCCGCTCGCGGCAGCAGCAATCCCGCTGTCAGTTGGCACGATGCTGTTGTCGTGGATGGATGCCAGTGATGGCATACCAGCCGACGACGCGATCGGAAACAGCACCGAGTCCTTCTTGGTCGGGTCGTTCATGATGATGCTGTGCTGGACGCCGATCCGCCACGCGGGATCGAAGTAGAACTCCATCATGAGCTCGAGAAAGCCCAGCGAGAAATTACCGTCGCCGTTCAAGATCGCGCGCAGGTGCTCCTCGATCCCGCACCACACGGTGCGTCCCTCCACCGACTCGAGCCAGTCCAGGAGATAGATTAACACGGGTACACACGCCATGCGCACACGCACAGAGGACGACGCTGCTGCGCGGGTCCACCCGTGTGCTGCTGCCATGGAAGTCGTACTGGCGGAAGCGGCGCCGACTGCGCTCTCGCTCTCTTGTGATGGCTGCATCAGAAACAACAAGCAGTCGACAAGACTGGAACTGACGAGCCCAAACCGCATGTCGAGGAACGATACGCACAGTCGACGCAGCAGGAGCAGCAGTGGCGAGCAAATCTCGGCGTCGTTGCTCGTGAGCAGGAAGCGCACGATCGCACGCAGGTCACGCAGCAGCGAAAAGCGAATCTGCACGTTGTTCATCACGCTGGATGGATACTTTGAGGCGGTATTAGCTGGGTTTGAGTCGGCCGTGCTGGTGTGCTGTGCTGCATCTTGGTCGCTCCACACGATATTCTCGAGATTGATGCTCAAGACCCCGCCTCGCCTGGCTGACCCCGTAACAGAGGCAGCTGCCTGCGCGACTCGATCCCCGCCGGCGTTTTTAAGACCTGTCGGCCCACTGGGGGCGCCTCCACTGCCACCAGAGCTTCCTGCGCCAGTCGTGGTGCCAGCACTACTGACTGCGCCCGATGATGCTGCGTTAATTGCCGATGACGACACGGTCGAGGTCGTTTCCAGCACTTCCTCCTCCAATACTTCGTGCAATTGTACGCTCTGGTTGGTGAGGCACACCTCGATGACCTCGATGAGTGTCTGGATGCATTGCTGCTTCCAGTGCCGCTCCTTGTCGGTCTGCTCCGTGAACTGTTGGGAGTTCTCGCTCGCTGAGGAGTCAGCTCCAGCTGGTATCACTCCGCCACTTCTTGCTGCTGTAGTTGCGGCGGTCCCATCGTCGGAATTCGCGGTGTAGAACTTCGCAAGGATCTCCAGCACCTTCTCGACGCCGTGTAGGTCGTTAAATACGTGCGGATACTCGCATGCGAGGCTATAAAGCTGATGCGTAAAAATCGACTGGGTCTTATAGTCGCATCGCGTCCACAACCGGTAGTCCAGTAGAATTGCGCGCACGGCGGACGCGAACAGCGGAGTCGTCCGCCACGAGGAGGAGTGAAATGGATGCAGCGACTGAGTGCCACCGCCACGCAGGCCACGATCATTTGTTGGACTCGGAGGCAGCGGCAGGATGTCGTATAGGCTTCTCACCATTTCGACGAGCACCACGAGGCTGCCCGGCGTCCAAATGGATGCTAAGCGCGACTGGTGCGCACACAGCACATGTGCGAGCATGTGGAAGGTATACTGCTGCAGCGCAGCCTGCTGGTTGACTGGGCTATTGAGCAGCAGCCCCTTGAGAATCCATAGCAAGTCCACCACGACGCTCTCCACCACTCCCGCTGCGCCTGACGAAGCTGACGAATCACTCTTCCCTGCGTCACTGTCACCCTCGCAGATGCTGTCGTAAGCTGCCAATACGTAGTCGAGCAGCACAATGATGCCTCGAAGACCAAGTGTGCGGAACCAGGCTGCACGGCAGTCCGGGTATAACAGCTTCTGTACGTTCTTGCCAACGCGCGCGTTGCGCTGCTGGATCTCGGCAGATACGCCCACCGTGCTCTCGAGAGCGATCCACTTGCTGGTCCCTCCTGACGTGATGGCGCCCTCGGCCAGCCACTCGACACCAAGATCGTCGTAGTCTTCGTTGACCACGTTCTGGGCAGTGAAGGAAAACACGACCTCGGCCTTGCATAGCTCGCTCCACGCGGCACTGCAGTCCGGGATAGCGACGGAGGATTCGCCGATTACAGCCTCGTGGAAGCCTCCTATGAGTGAATTTGCTGCGCTATTAGCGTTGACGTTGGCAACGGACGGTGGGATGAGCCCCCATCGGTTGAATGACGACACGGACGGGCCTAAGCGGTAGAGCATGGCAACAAGATCGGCCGACAGCTCCTCCTTGTACATGGTGGTGCTGGCCACCTTCACAACGGAGCCCTTACCGCCCCCGACCGTGCACTTTGAGGCTGTCACGAGGCCCGATGGATACACGAGCTCGTCGCGGAACTGCAGCGCCACGTCCACGTAGCAGCTCACCTTGCTCTTCTTGACGTAGTGCAGCGAGTGCGAGATCACAAGCAGGTGCCACGTGCCGGGGCGCACGTGCACTCGATGCTGCACGCGCTTCCACTCGGTCGACGGCACGGAGGGGGACGACAAGATGGCTGCGGCGCTCTGGTGGAACCGCCGCTGCTCCGTGGCCGCGGGCGCGCAGCTACTCACCGATAGCAGCAGCGTGCCGCTGTGTTGATCAGCGTCCGCATCTCGCTCGAGCGTGGCCTCTACGCCCAACGTGCCTGAGTTGTTGACGAACCGGAACAGCGTAAACTTGCCGCCGCCTGCCGTACTGCTGTCCTGATCGCCGGGCTTGACGGTCGCGGCGCCCATATGGTCCACATGGATCCAAAGCGCGACCGAGTACCCTCGGAACGCGGCCCAGTCGATGATGGGCAGGTGCATGCGCCCGTTTTCCCGGAAGGCGAAGAACGCCGAGGGCGGCGCGACGGGCGTCGCCGGCAGCATGTACCGTGTCTTCCGCTGCTCGTCTTCTTCCTCTGCCGGCTCGGCCGACATGAGCAGCCGCGCCGCGAACGCGCGTGTGGATCGTCGCATGTCGCGCAGCAGAGCCAGTCGATCGGCGCGTGGGTCAAAGCGCGCCAGCATGCCCGAGCGCACGAGCGTGCGCAGCTCGCGCGTCGGGTCGAAGGGCTCGGATCGCTCGCTTGGCGGCGCATTCTGATCGCCAAAGGCCGCTGGAGGCTCCGCGCTGGCGCTGGCTGGCGGCTTCATGATGTGGGTAGGAACTACAGTGATCTACAGAGGGGGAGGCGGCCAGGCCACACCCATACAGCGGCGGCGACGGGACAGATCAAGCAGCTAGCACCGCTCCAATATTGGGGCGGGGTTGCTTCCCGCTATTATAGACGAGGGGCGCGCCTAGAACAAGGGGGGATATGCGCCCTATTCTCAGGTACAGACCCAAACTAAGCATCTTATTCGAGGATATGCACCAGAATAGTGTTGATTTGGGTTCAAGGACACTAAAAGACGAAGTTGACCAGGTTGAAGCGGACCAAAGGCTCATTTTCTTTTACATTCAATGTCTGTAATACTCAACATAAAGTCTCCACGCAAAGTACACATGCATCCACGCACAGGCGACCAACCGCCTTCACGGCATCTCCCAGAAGGTCTTCTCGTCGAGCGACCGCTTGGCGGCCCATGCGGACGGGTTCGCGTTCGAGTGGCCGCTGTGGTTGGGAACGCCGCTGGGACGGTACGTGTGCGCGAGCGACCACTGGTGCTCGCGCTGCTGCGCGCGCAGCCGCGCCTGGAAGGCCTCCGACATGGGCACGAACTTAGTCGGGTTTGGGTGCAGGTTGCCGCGGTTGAACTCGACCTTGCCCGTCTTGGCTCGGCGGCCCGTGACCAGCAGCGTCACCTTGGCCTCGTACTCACTCTCGGGCAGCTCGCGCACGCCGCTCAGCTTGAACGCGCGCAGCAGCAGCTTGTAGTCGCGCGATGCACTGGAGACCACCGACGTACGAAGCAGCTCCACGAACTCGCCCATGGGCGCGCGCATTGTGCGCAGCGCGAGTTGCCAGCGGCGCTCGGCCGCCATGTTCTCCCTCCGCGCGCGCAGGTCGCGCAGGAACGCGTCGTACTTCTTGCGAAGCAGCTGCATGGCTAGCGAGGCGTACGTGTCGCTCGTGAGATCCTGCATCAGCACATCGGAGCGGTGCCATTCCGGCTTGGACGGCGCGGCCGCGGTCGCGGTGGTGGCCACGATCGTGTAGCGAGCTGATCGCTTCTGCAGCAGGATCAGCTTCGGCAACACCTCGTTCAGGTCCGGCCAGATCTCGTTCAGCGTCGGCACCGGCGACGCCTTGCCGTCGCCTTCGCTCTCTTCACCATCAAAGACGGCGAAGATGAGGTTCCGGGCTGCAACACGGAACCATGCGACCATAGGAGACGACAAAGTGCGAAGCTTGGCTTCCTGCGCATCAAAGACCCACCGCTCACGGTCCAACGGGTGCTCGAGGAAAGCGTCTTCCAGCTCCTCTGTCGGGTGCTCGTACTGCACCACACGCTCAACAAGGTCGAGGTATCCGCGCTCGTTGTATTTGGCCACGCGTTGGATCTGGCCTGATAGCACCTCTTCCAGCACTCCCCGGAGGGCGGCGGTCTTGCAACCAGCGTCGCACTGCTTCTCGGCGTTCTTGATACGAAGCAACTGGTACACCAGCTTGCTCGGCGCCGACTCGGGTTCGCACGTGAGGCTGGCGCTAGGCTTGCCCATGATCAGTCGGATCGAGTGCACGAGCTTCCGTGCAACTTGGCGCTGGAACTCGCTCATCTCCGAGATCGCGCTGTCGTCCTTAACCGGAGTTGAGGGGGGCAGCAGCAGACCCATCAGAGCGGCGGCGGTCGTTCCGCGGTACATGTTAGGGCAGAACTTCCCGGCGGGGGCACCAGCCAGTAGCGCCGTCAGCACATCGAGCACCTGAGTGCCGGACGCCACGCGCAAGAGCGCGCTGGCCAGTGCGTCGCTCGGGTCTGCCATGATCTGCGCGTAGTTGTACTGGCGGTCGCGGATGCTCAGACCGCTCGTGGCGGTGTCCGCTGCGATCAGTGCGAGGAAGTCCTTGGCCGTGACCACGTCACCCGAGAGGTGCGTGATGACGGACGACCACGCGTCCATGAAGTCGGGGCGTCCGTTCTTCACAGGAAGCTGGAGCTCCGCCAGGTGCGTCAGGAACAAACTTGCCGCCGTCTCGAGCACCGTTCGGGGGTCCATCCCATCGTCACCACCTGCAGTGTCGGGTCCTCCCAGAGCATCGACGGCCGCCTCCTCGGTCGTCAGCAACGTGATCGCACTCACGCTCGCGGCGGAGAGCGCGTCGTTGCGATACTCAGTTTCGCCTTCCGGCTCCGAACTGCTCGACCCTGCGGTGGCGACAGCCTTCTCGAGTACACGAGGCAGGTTCGCGACTGTGATCTTGAAGTGGCCCTGGTTCTCTTCCGGGAGCGCCTCCCGAATCTTACCAATCAGCGGTGTCGCGCGCTCCAGCGCCGCGTCGATGCTCAGGTTGCGCGTCGCGCACTTGGCGATGATGAGCAGCAGCTCGACCTGCTCGAGCAACCCGCTGGCCTCGACCGCGCGCTTGGCGAACTTGTCGCCGATCACGACAGTCGCGCGTTCGAGGAACTCGAAGAGCACGTCACGCGTGTTACCCGTCGGCGGCAGTGCGTTCTGCGCGACGTCAGATTCGCGCGCCACGGTGGCGACCTGCGAGAGGTCGTAGAACTCGAACGCGTCCAGGTCACTCAGGTCGCTCGACGCAGTGCTGTTCTCGGCCCCTATCGTTGCACCACCGACACAACGCTCGAACACTTGGTTCAGAATGGAGAAAAGGCCGGCAGCCAGTTGATCGGATGCTTCGACGCGCGGGGTGACGAGCACGCCGTTCATTTGCTTGGCCATGGCAGAGTACAGCTTGTGGTCGCTGCTCTTGAAGTACTTGACCACGTTAAGCATGAGGTTAGTCTCGAAATGCGCCTTGACGAGACCCAGGATGTGGAACATGTCCGTGTCGACGATCCCGTGCACCTGCTTGAGGTAGTTCACCTCATGGATCGCCTCGGTCGTTGCGCGGTCGGCAGTCAGGTGCGGTCCCGCATCTGTGATGAGGAACGCGACGGTCGGCATTGTGTTGTCAAGCTTCAGCAGCTGGGCAATCGCGGCCTTGGTGTTCTCATCGCCGTCACCGCCGTTCGCACTCACACCCGTGGATCCAGGGGGTACACACAGCCTCAGAGAGGAGATGAACGTCTGTGCCTCTGCACCGTCTGTGAAGCGATCGTCCGTCAAGTAGCAGCCGCTGGAGCTCTCGGTGAAGGTGATGACAGTCAGCATGACGTCGTAATCCTGGTCGAAGACCGCCGCCGTGAGCTTGCCCACCGTTTGCTTGACGCCCTCGACCTGCGAGCCCATCGACCCGGTGATGTCGAGCAAAAAGACGAGGTTCAACATGATGCTTCGGCAGCGATGAGAGGAGACTGGGGAGATGCTTGGGCTACTGGTGGGATGCCCTGAGAATTGGAAAGTGAGCGCTCGCCTGGACCGAACGGTTGCACTTGGCATGCCATTGGTACAGAGGGAATGGAGCAGCATACTGAGCGCGAGTGTGAATTTGTACCCACTCGTTAAGCCGCTCGCCGCATGTGTAGAACATAGGTACACAATCTCAACTTTTTTGCGTGAGTGATGGTACATAGGCGAGAGTGATGTTCGTAAGTTGAAGTCCAATGGACGCACAGGCTTGGAGTAGGCTTGCCGGTTCGTTTCGTGGGTTGAGGCACCACCAGAACGTTTGCTTGGTTGTTCTGGATCAATCCATGCTCAGCACGTAGTTCGGGTGTATCCTGACTGTAAAGGGGGCGGCTTGATGCCTTAGCGGAGCGATGTGATATGATCGCGGTGTGCACTGGAAGAGAGTATGCGTCGTGGTTAAAGCCATCACTTTGCACGACTCGCCAAGGCAGGAACCACAGGGAGGCCAAGTGCTTTTTTCGAGAAGAACACGGCCGAAGCAGTCGGTCCAAATATAGCACCAAGGCGCCTCTCAGCAAGGGCTTTCGAACATGCGTTTCGAGCAAATACTCGGATGCGTCCGTCTCGTTAAAAGCGGCGGTGACGCGACCTCACTAATTTTAGCGGCGAGTGAGTGCAGTGCACGAAAACAGCAGGCTATGCTTCTCTTCCTTGCATGGCCCTGTGTATCCACGAGGGTTCCATTACAGAAGCGTTGACACCTCAACGCGCTAGTCCTGATCTGTGCAGTTAGTCAACCACCTTACGCCCATCTCGCTCAGCAAACATCGAGCGTTTAGCAGGTGGAGCCAAGGTTTCGAAACCCTAAGAAGCTTTTAGACGCCGCTGTCGAGTGTGAGCTTGACAGAAATATCAAATGCAACACAAACATCCTCAGGCTTGTTGAGCGCGCTAAGGATTCTCATGGCGACCCCCGGGCACTCGCAGGACCTATCAAAACCGGCGCCTAATCGCAGGCGTCACCCACTACGAACAACAGCAGGTAGCGCTCTATGCCCTCGGTGCGCTCCTGACCGCCCGCGTCGATTATTTATAGCGGCATGTCTCGAACAAGAGCAAGAGCGTCCTGATCAGGGTATCACCGCTATTCATAGGGCTGTGCCACCTCCGCCGTCCAATTGCAGGTTCGCCAGGCTTGCGAACACTCCCGAAAATGACGACGCTGCCGCCACGGACGGCTACGAATAGGTGGCGACTCGTAAGCACTGCTTACAAGGCGCGCGGCGTCCCGTTGCAGCGAGCGCATTCGATTAGATCCAAAACCGTCGACGCCTGGCCACGACAGGGGCATTGCTATTTTCTCGCGCTATTGATAGCGGGTAATGGACCGCACACAATGGAAGAGACCGCGCCTTGTGGCGTGTTCTGGTGTGTGGTGCGTCGCAACAGCGATTGTAAGGACCAAGCAAACAAAACAACGTAGGCGTTGGGTCTGGCGGACTGGTGCTCGGTCGAAATCCGCGCTCCTCTTGGCTGCAAAAATAGCGTAGGTGCCCGACCGCGTTCGGCATCCGGCGCGCCTCCTCACGAAGAGCACGGGGTGCTCGTTTCACGTGCCGACACTGCGTGTCCCCGCCCACCGCCAGTTCATTCCGCGATTTACCGTTCGAGCGCCAAGCAGCACCGATTCACTCGAGCAGCCAGAAGCGTCGACACCTCCACTGCCGATCGTCATGAGCAAGCGAACACGAATGGAACGCGCGACTCTTTGCGTTGCGGACCCGTCGGGCTCGACAATCCCTGAGCGGCCTCCGGCGCTGGCATCGCCCGCACTGTGTCGTTACAAGACGGGGCGGTGCATGAACCCGCGCGTGATTAAGCCGAACGGCACACTGCTTCTGCTCTGTGAGTACCACCGCTGCCAGCAGAACCGTACCAAGAAGCGCAGCGACATGAAATACCGGCAGCATCGCGCCGCGAAGCGACAGCTTGAGCGCGCCGCCCAGCCCCACGTCAGCTCCATGACCCAAGAGCTGGTCACTGCCTCTGATGACTCCGTCGACTGCCCAACCGCTTCACCGTCTTGCCAGAACATTCGTTTCGTGTCGAACTCGACTACTAGACGAGGCATCAAGCGGAGGAACGGGACGAGTGATTGGCTTCCTCCTGCCGATATGGACTACGCCTACCCCAGGACCAGCTCCTTTGCCACATCGCCGCCGCCCGCCGTGGTATGCTCGAGTTTTCGGCCCAAGGCAGAGTTTTGCGACACCCTCTCCATGACCGAGACTGCGGCGACGGAGACCATGACGTCCGCAAGCCCGACGACCGCGGCGGACTTCGAGAGCGCCACCTCGCCGTGGCCCTCGGTCTGGGCGGACGTGCTGCTCCCGCCTGAGTCCCCGCCCCAGCTGTCGCCGCTCGCGTCGTCCCCGGGGTCGCCAGTGGCCTGGGAACCGGAGGAGCTGGAGTTGCTCGAGTACTTCATCATGTCGTGAGCCGTCGGGTTGTGATGTCGGCGCATTTTCGACGTTTTCACCGAAAATGAAGCCATATTATCTATATGTACCCATCTCTATGCTGCGTCCAGCGTTGCACTCGATTCTAATCTAAATGGAAGTACCGTGCATGTCGAATAACGACTGCCCGAATTTTGCTTCAAGCTCATATCCTATCGGTATGATACCGGTATTCACCAGATACATTTTCAAACATAATCATACCGGTATTGCCGGTATTTTTGGCGCGTTCTTGGGTCAACAGCACAAAATAAGGACCACAGGCGCGAGAAAGCGACTTTGCATACAGTTTTTAGTATAAAAAGCGCGGGAAGGTCCCCTCAAACAACATCAGGGAGCCTCCTTTCCCAATCAATTCACACAGGAAAGCGTCTAAAAGGAAAGAACGGCGGTCGGTCTCTCTGCTTGCCTGGACAGGGAGCGACACCCCGTGACGCCGGACGAGATGCTGGTGGAGCGCCGTGGGTCGTCGGCCAAGGCGCCCAAGCGCTGGCACGGCGCGAGCGCGTCGGCGTCCCAGAAGGGCGCGCGCGAGGCCGCGGACTTGGACGGGACAACGAGCGAGACGGAGGAGGAGGACATGGGCGACAACGCCAGCGACGAGGACTACGCCGCGCCCTCGGGTGGCAAGAAGCGCAAGGGCGCACCGCCGGCTTCCTCGGGCGAGCGCAAGAAGCGCGGCGGGGGCGAGGAGGACGCGCTGGAAGGCGCGGTGCAGCGCCTGCAGGAGGACGAGCCCATGCTAGACGAGACGGCGGCAACGACCAAGGACAAGCACGTGAAGGGCGCTAAGAGCGAGATGGGCGTCATCGAGGAGATCTACTGCGAGAACTTCATGTGTCACCGCCGCATGCGTGTGTCGCTGGTACGTCCGCGTCGGTTTGTCGCCACGCAGGGGCATCTTGTAGTGCAGATATGAGGCGGCTGATGGGTGTACTAACTGTATGACGCTGCTTGCTGATCCCTCTCCAGAGCCCACACATCAACTTCATCACGGGTGAGAACGGCAGCGGCAAGAGCGCCATCATTGCCGCCATCCAGGTGCGTGACTTGCTTCCTCTTCAACTTTAGTCCGTTGAGCACGCCCAATACTCAACTGTCTACGGATAATTGATGGCAGATTTGCTTGGGTGCGAGCGCGCGGGCGACTCACCGCGGTAAAAGCATCAAGAACTTGATCCGCCACGGGCACGATGGCAACGCGCTCGTCCGCATCACGCTCCGCAACGACGGTGCGTTGAGCCGCTTGCGTTCCATTTCAGGATCGTCGTGAATTGCTTATACTGACGCTCGTGTTGCCCCATGACGGTGCTGATGTGCTGGGCCGTGGATGAACAGATCCAAACGACGCGTTCCAACCCGACAGATACGGAAAGAAGATCGTAGTGGAGCGGCTCATTCGAAGGTGTGTGCATCCATTTGCTCAGTCAACCCACCGGTAGAGTCGGCGTTAACGTGGTGTATCTTGATTCTCCTAGAGATGGATCGGCGGAGTACCGACTCAAGAACGAGCACGGCTCGCTCGTGTCAAAGCAGAAAGTGGAGCTGGAGACGATGCTGGACCATCTTAACATCCAGACAGAGAACCCGTGCGCGATTCTGGATCAGGAGAACGCCAAGCTCTTCTTGAAGGGCAACCCTGCCGAGAAGTACAAGTTCTTTTTGCAGTCCACCGACCTATACAAGATGCGCACGACGTACTCCAAGATCGACGAGGACACGCGGAATATTTCCGATTCGGTCTTGAAGCGCGAGAAGTCCAAGATTGTCACGCTAGCCAAGGCCATGAAAGAGGCTGAGGAGCGATGGGAAGAGGCGCAAAGCGTACGTTCCACACTGCTACTTCTGTCAATCAAACGTGGTGATATGCACACTCATTTTACTAACATACTTTGTCGCTGTATGGTCAGATCGGATTGCTGGAGGAGGAATTCTCGCGCCTTACGAAGGAGCTGGCGTGGTCGTTCGTGCGTGAGAAGGAACTGATGGCCGAGAAAGTGGCCAAGAAGATCGAGTTGAAGCAGCAAGAAGCTGAGTTGGCGCGAGAAAAGCATAGCAAGGCGAAGGATGAGGTGTACCGGCTGGAGGCGGAGCAGAAGGCTAAGAATGAAAACCTCGAGGATATCACGAACCGCGCCGCGAAGACGCACAAGAAGCGCGAAGACGTGAAGAACAAGATCCGCGAGGCGCGTCGCCCTCTGCACTCCTACAACGCCGAGCTGAAGCAGATTGCTCAGCAGCGCGACCGCACGAACCAGCGTCTAAACCGCTTGAAGCGCGATATTGAGAAGAAGAAGCAGGCACACGAAGCGATGATTCAAAACCGCATGCACCGTAATGTAGAGATGAAGGACCGGATCGAAGTCAAGCGCCGCGAGCTCCAAGACGTCGAAGCGGAGCTCCACGACGCACAGCACCGCGTGCAGGTTCCGCCGGCGGATATGGATGATTTGGAGTACCGCTACGACAACTGCCTACGCCAACTTCGCGAGGCCGAGGGCGAAATCTCGCGTACTCAAAGCCGGATCAGCGGACTGAAGGGCCAGAAGCGCGACAGTCTGGCTGTGTTCGGCAACCGCATTCCCCATCTACAGCAGCTGATCCACGAAAACCGCCATCGCTTCACACAACCGCCCATTGGTCCGCTGGGACTCTACGTGAAGCTGCCAGAGCGGTACATGGACTTTGCTGTCGCGATCGAGGTAGCGCTGAAAGGAACGCTGCAGAGCTATCTGGTGGTGAACGGTCGGGACAAAGCGCTGCTCGACAACCTGAAACGCCAAGCCAAGTGCCCGCAGAACCAAGCCAACATTATCATCGCTGAGCGGAACGGGCGGCGATACGGAAACCTCCGCCTGGCGGAGGGATCGCTGGCGGCGCACGCGATCTGCAACATCTTGGAAGTGAGCGATGACGAAGTGTTTAACGCACTGGTCGACGTCTGCAGTACTGAGAGCAAGTTGATCTTCGACAACCGCGAGCGCGCCGAGCAAGAGGTGCTGCGTGGATCTAGCGGCAACTTCCGCATGGCGCGGTTCGTGTCCGAGGTCTACATGCCGAACGGCGACAAGTTTGTGGTGCGATCGGGCAACTTGGCGTACATTGCCAACAAGGGCAACCGCCGCAGCACAATCATCTGCCATGACCTGGACGCCGAGATCCATGAACTCGAGCAGAAGCTGGACTACTTGCAGGGTAACTGCGAGGTGCTGCGCCGAGACGAAGGGCGGCTTCGCCGAGACCGAGAAGATGCGCGAGCGGAGGTCAAGCGGCAGCACGACCACGTCAACCGTCTGACGCGAACGGTGAACCAGCTCAAGGTGCAGCTGCGCAACCTCGAAGACGAACTGACGGATGACGTGCAGCAGCACACGCTCGACACGTCCGTGCTCGAGGACGAAGTCGCCGAGGCGCATCGTGAGCTCGACTCGTTTAAAGACCGCGAGAAGGAGCTCAACGATCTGATATCCAAATTCAATCCTGATCTGGAAGGTATGCTCTCGGAGCTGGAGGAACTGGATCATCTGGAGAAGGAGATCGCGGAAGAGCTGGCCACTTGCCAGCAGGAAGCCGACGTGCTGTTCAAGAACCTGAGCACGATGAAGGCCAGGGAAATGCGGTATGAGCGCGACTCGTCGTCGCACGGCGAGCTGTTTGCGCAATGGCAAGACGAGCTCGCCGTTTTGCGGGAAGAGTGCGAAGAGCTGAGCCTCAAGGCGCAGCGACATTGCGGCAGTACGGAGCGCGTGTCCGTCAACGAAGCGCACGAGTACTACGGGAAGCGACTCACTGATATCAGGCAGCAGATTGAGAAGGAAAAGCGTCGTTTCGAAGGCATGGACCTGGAGGAGCTGCAGATGGACATGACGGCCAAGAAGCTCAAGTACGAGAGCAAGAAGAAGACGCTGGACCGGTTCCGCCACAACCTGTTCCGTATCAAGGCCATGCTCGAGACGCGCAAGAAGGTGTGGCAGGGTCTGCGCAAGGAGATCTCGCACCGCACGTCGATGGAGTTCAACAGGTACATGGAGCTCAACAACTTTGCCGGCAAGCTCAAGTTCCGGCACGACAAGCAGCGGCTGGACATCGCCGTGCTGCAGAACGACGTGGGCCGCTCGCGCGCGTCACAGGTGACGGACATGAAGGAGCTATCGGGCGGCGAGCGCTCGTACACGCAGGTGTCGCTGCTGCTGGCGCTTGGCGAGAGCATCGAGTGCCCGTTCCGCGTCATGGACGAGTTCGACGTGTTCATGGATTCGGTGAACCGCGACATGACAATCCAGCTCCTCGTCAACGCCGCCAAGATGGACGCGACCAAGCAGTTCATCTTCGTCACGCCGAACGACCTCAGGTACGCCGCTTTCATACTGCATGTTTATACGAGGATGCATCGCCGCTAACTAACTGTCCGATTGCTTGTTGCCAACGCTCAGTACGCTGCGACGAGACCCGATGGTCAAGATCCAGAAGATGGACCCACCGCGCGACCGCCTCAACGCTGACGGCGCCGCGTAGTCACGCGCGAGGGGTTAAGCTATGAAAGGAGCGTTCTTCATCAAGAATCAGGGTGCCAGGGTGGAGCGGCGTGTATTAGCCTTTTTTGCTCTTCCTCGTGAGTGGCGTCGACCATCCATAAGTAGTATTATTCCTTTTTGCTTCACGCAGCGTATCGGTGGGTGTCCTATGTATATGGGCGCTGCGCTTGCTACATGCGCAGCGTCCGTCGTCGTCGTCTCTCTCCCTCTCTCTCTTTCTCTCTTCACGTTTGGATGAAAGCGTGTTCGGCCATGAGCGTCTCGTAGCGGTAGTCCACGCGGATGTCCGGCACGTTCGTCATGCGAATGTCTACACAACAAGCACACCACAACACAAGCGTTAGCGACAACTCCATCCTCCTCTCCAGCACCCTGCACATCATTGAACGCACCGTTGCCCTGGGCACCCGGCAGCATGTAGTTGCGGCCGAGGAAGTGCTCCTTGAACTGATGCTCGAAGCCCGACTGGAGCACCGAGTTGCGCGCGATCTCGCACACGTCCGTGGCTGTGAGCTTCCAGACCTGCAGCGCGACCGAGTATTCCTCCAGCAGCGGGTCCTTCGTGTAGTGCAGCATCACCGGGTCGTCCGTGCTCAGCGACACGTTCAGTCCGCGCGCGTGGTAGATCGGGAACGGGTTGCGGTGGTAGTCGAGGAACAGGCGGTTGTTGCTCAGCGGCGACATGGCGATGCCGATCTGCGTCAGGTAATACAGATACTGCAGCGGCACGGCCTTGCGCAGCGTGATGCCGTGGTTGATGCAGTTGGCCGTCAAGAACGCGGCCGCCAGGTGCTCCGGGTCGCCGGCCTCGCCCGAGTGCGGGCGGAACGAGAACGTCGACATGCCCTTGGCGCGGCGGAACGCGTTCAGCATCGCGATGTTGGCGTAGATGTAGTAGCACCAGTAGTCGTACGGCGGGTTGTACTCGTTCGTCCAGTCCTGCGGCTTCGGCAGCATCTTGCCGCGCTCGGCGCGGAACGGCTCCGTCTTGCTCTCGTCGTCGACGCAGTCAAACCCGATCATCGTCTCCAAGAAGTAATGCAGTGGCAGGTTCGACGACGGGTCGCGCGTGACCTCAAACAGCGGCATGAAAATGTGGTCGAGCATCTCCTGGAAGTTCTCGATCTCGCCCGCCTTCTTGTAGATGAAGTACAGACGCGGGATCTGCACCATCCACCGGACATGCGGCGATGACAGCTTGTTCAGGTAGAACCAGCGACCGAGCTTGCTCCACTCTGAGTGCTTACGGCCGTAGATGGACACGCGCCACTCGGCAAGCTGGTACTTGCTCGCCTGCAGGTCGCTGATGACCTCCTTGGTGATCTCGGCCAGATACTTGCCGGCGATCAGGTTGTCCGTCTTAAGGAAGATCTCGCGCAGGCGACTCTGCCCCGCCGGGTTGTATTTGAGGTTGAAGCGGTCGAACCGGTGGAACGTGTTGGACGCATGCATGTCGAGCGTGTCGACGCTCAGGTCGTAGCCCGTAAGGCTGAGCGACCGGAAGACCTCGCTCAGCGTCATGAAGCGGCCGTCGCGGTAGATGACGATCTCGCCGGGCGAGTTGCGCAGCCGCGACTTGATGAAGCGCAGCAGGTGCTTCTGGTTCATGCACGCCGAGTGGTGCACGTGCGTGTCGACCTTGCGCACGTTGTAGAAGTCGCGGTGTGGCACGGCCTTCTGCGCCATCAGCTCGCGCTCGGCGTTCAGCAGCGTGTGCAGGTTGAAGCGCGCCTCAAGCAGCTGCAGGCGCTTGAACGACACCGTCTTAACCGGCCCGTAGTTGATGATGCGCTTGATCTCGAACAGGTCCGCATAGAACTCGCGCATGCTGCCGACACGGGCGATGGGCACGTCGTCCTCCGTGTCGTCGTCCGGGCTGTGCCATGGCTCGTACACGCGCACGACGCCGTCGACCATGGCGATGCGGTGCTGCGACGTCTCGGGCACGGGCCGCGCGAACGGGTCGTACTCAATCTCGTCGCGGTGGCGCAGCCGCGTGCCCTGCTGCCGCGGACTGGTGGGCACCTGCGCGGGCGGCGGCGGCGTCGGCGGGTCGTTGGGCGCGATCCACTTCTTGCGCATGGCGAGGCACTTGCGGATGAGCTCGCACACCTCCTTGGTCTCGCGGTCGACCTCGTCGGGCGACGACGTGATCTGGATGCGCTGGTACGACGATAGCTGCCCGTACGGCTCAGGGATCTTGTCGAAGAGGTCCTCCAGCTCGCCGGGCTCGGCTGACTCCTTCTCGAACGGCTCCGACATCTTGCGCAGCCGCTTCTCGCTCGCCACCTTCTCCAGGAAGGACGCCTTCATCAGCCCCTCGTGGTGCGACAGCGCGTGTCCATTACCAGCCCCGCCGTCGTCGTCGTCATCGTCGTCGTTGCTGCCCACGCCCGCCGTGTCGCCCAGGTGCAGCGCCGCGATGCCCGCCGCCGCCTTAGCCGTTGGACCCGCGATCTCCGGATGCAGCAGGTGCGCCGCCGCCAGCGCGCCCAGGTCCTGCTCACCGCGCGCGTCCACGCTGCGTGCCGCCATCGCCAGCTCCTCCTCCAGCGCGCGCGCCGTCGCCGTCGCGTCCATCGCTTCTAGTATAGTAGCTGTTGTCTGTGGGGATCTACAGAGAGCAGGGGATGGACGGGGGGGCTGCTTGGAAGGGGCGGCGAGAGCGAAAGTGTCGCCCACCGGCAGTGAATGCGCGAGCCCAGGCGGCAGTGAATGCGAAGCGTCCATCTGTCTGCATGATGGTCATGATGGGATGGAGCCGCTCGCAATTGGAAAGACCGGTTCACTTACACGAGTGAACCGGTTCAAAAAGATTTGTAACAATTAACAAAACACGAATAAATTGAAATGTTGTTAATTTTTTATGTTACAAAACTGGTGTTGACTTTGGAGTGGCTGCATCAGTCGAGGTGATGAGATGCACACTCTTTTTGGGTCAAGATGTCAACCTAGGCTAGACGTTGGAAATTCAACATGAGACACGACCGTTAGCCTGTCTCTATTCAATATCTTGCTATATTTGTACTATGAATTACGTATACCTATAAGAAAGGGCCTCTATAAACAGATACTATGCTTCAATTGGTCACGACAATGCGCATCACATCTGGTCCGGCGTCCTTCAAAAACCACTGCATCCAAAACACCTGCGGGCTGCATCTAATCCTGCTTGGTGCATACAGTAATCAAGTCGCCATCCCACAAAGTTCGCACGCTGCCTAAACTCAAGATACTTTTCCGCTAAGTGCGCACGTATCCTTGCGAGTCATAAGGACGCGGGGTCACATCGTCGCACATTTTGCTCGGAAGGCGCGTCTTCGTCGCCGTCACTTTGCGATTCGCTCCGCCCGCAGCTCCAGTAAGAGCCCCAAGACACGGAAGCAGCAGCCACAGCAGCTACAGGGATAGGATGATGCGCCAGGCGAGCTCCGCTGCGGCGCTGGTCATGCGCCAGGGCGCCACCATACGCTCGATGACGGTCGCCGCTGCCGGCGCGACCCGCAGCGCCTGGACGTCCCAGCAGGTGCGTTGACGCGCTGTTGGGCTTTGTGAGGCGTGTGGATGGAGGGTCTGACGTGGTGGACGGCTGTGCGCAGTACATTGAGCGCGAGGAGAAGTACGGCGCGCACAACTACCACCCGCTGCCGGTGGTGCTGGCCAAGGGCCGTGGCTGCAAGGTCTGGGACGTCGAGGGCAAGGAGTACTACGACTTCCTGAGCGCCTACTCGGCTGTCAACCAGGTAGGTTCGATGCTCATACTGCATACGTGAGGGTGAGAGCGTTGTGGGCTAACGAGTCGGTGTCTTCGCCTCGCAGGGCCACTGCCACCCCAAGATCGTGGAGGCGCTGGTGCAGCAAGCGTCCGCCATCACGCTCACGTCGCGCGCCTTCTACAACAACGTGCTGGGCGAGTACGAGGAATACATGACCAAGCTCTTTGGCTACGACCGCGTACGTGCTCCGTCCCTCTATCAGTGTTATCACTCGCTCTAATTAAGAGACTCACCGACGTTGATGCCTACTTGACAGATCCTGCCGATGAACACGGGCGTGGAGGGCGGCGAGACGGCCGTCAAGCTGGCGCGCCGCTGGGCGTACGACGTCAAGGGCGTGGCCGAGAACCAGGCCAAGGTGATCTTCGCCAAGAACAACTTCTGGGGCCGCACCATGAGCGCCGTGTCGTCGTCCAACGACCCAGATGCGTTTGGCGGCTTCGGCCCGTTCATGCCGGGCTTTGAGACCGTGCCGTACAACGACACGGACGCGCTCGAGGCGATCTTCGAGCGCGAGGCGTCGCGCATCGCCGCCTTCATGGTCGAGCCGATCCAGGGCGAAGCCGGCGTCGTGGTTCCCGACGACGGCTACCTGCGCCGCGTGCGCGAGCTGTGCGACAAGTACAACGTGCTGTGGATCGCGGACGAGGTGCAGACGGGTCTGGCGCGCACGGGTAAGATGCTCGCGGTCGACTACGAGGGCGTCAAGCCCGACCTGCTGATCCTGGGCAAGGCGCTTTCGGGCGGCATGTACCCCGTCTCGGCCGTGCTCTCGAGCGACGAAGTCATGCTGACCATCAAGCCCGGCCAGCACGGCTCGACGTACGGCGGTAACCCGCTCGGCTGCAAGGTCGCCATGGCCGCCATGGACGTGCTCATCGACGAGAAGATGGCCGAGAACGCTTTCAAGCTCGGCAACAAGTTCCGCGCGCAGATGCAAGCGTAAGTGTCGTCATGACCGTTGTGTTGTTGACTGCCATGACCTTCTGACTGACCGTTTGCTTGCTTCATCCTGTTTAGGCTGGACCTGGACATCCTGGCGGGCGTGCGCGGCCGCGGACTGCTGAATGCGATCATCATCAACGAGCGCGAGAGTAAGCCAAACGCGTGGGACCTGTGCCTGACGCTGGCCGACAAGGGCCTGCTCGCCAAGCCCACGCACGGCAACATCATCCGCCTGGCGCCGCCACTCTGCATGACGGAGGCGCAGCTCGACGAGTGCACCGAGATCATCACGGACACGCTGCGTGAGGCCTCGGCCTAGGCGCTAGATGGGCGAGTCGAGGACGAAGGTATTAGAGCAGGGCACTACCCATAAACCCGATGAATGCATATCTGTCTGATGATTTAAAGCCGCTTCCTTACTTCGTTTGTTGGTCATCACTAGTACTTTTAACTTAAATAGCTCTCACAACAACAACACACACACACGCGCCAGTCAGCAGCACACTACTCGGTCACGACAACAGGTCGTGGACGCGCTTGACGCCGCGGCGCTGGCCTTCCATCACCTCGTCAGCTTCACTAGTAGTGGTACCATATTCCTCCTTCTCCTCCTCCTCATTGTCGACGCCCAAGACGACGAGCACGTCGTCCTTGTCGGCGCTCGTGGACGCCAGCGAGCGCACGCGGCCGCGCAGGAAGGTTCGGATCTCGAGCTTGAGATCGTCGCACGGCTCTAGCATCTCCAATGACAGCGGCGCGCGGTTGAACGGGTCCGTCGCGCCGAGAGGCGACACGAGGTGCCGCTCGATCACGGCGCGGTCGACGACGGTGCCCGACGTCGGCAGCCGCACGGGGTCCGTCATGAGCGTGTTGAGCAGCGGGTCCAGGTACGCCGCAGGCACGTCGCCAAGCAGCGTGTCCAGCGACTGCTGCAGCGCGATCAGGTCGCGCGCGTGGGCCAGCACCTCCTTGAATGCACGGATCCACGAGTGGTCCAGAAACTCGTAGCTCGTCTTGTCGTACGCCTCCTCGCGGCGCAGCAGTTCGCCCAGCGCCATGAACTTGTCGGCGTCGAAGCGCCCATCCTTGGCCAGCGCCGCCATGAACCGCTTGCCGGGCAGCGCCAGCGCCCTGGCCGACCTGGGCGACGCTGTCAGCCGCTCGCCGACGCCGTCACTCATGGCGGCCGAGCGCGCTTCCTCGAGCTGCGTCGCGACGATGCTCGCGTTCCAGCGCACGCGCGCGTTCAGATCACCCACGCGCGTCATGACGCAGCGGCCGCTGGCTTCGCGCAGGCTGTGGACCGCGCTGGGCGAGCACGAGCCATGGAGACCGGCGCAGCGCACGACGAGCGTCACGACGCTCGCGAGGAGCAGCCGCGAGTCCTCCATCAGGTGGACGGAGAAGTCCCACTTGCCAGCCTCGTGCGCCGCCTGGATCCAGCCCAGCACCAGGTTGACCACGCGCGCACTCTGGTCGACGAGCGCGGCGTCGAGGACGAACTCACGCAGCGCGCTGGTCGCCGCGGACGTCGACAACGCATCCACGAGCTCGAACATGACGCGCATCGTCAGGCGCAGCTGCCGCGAGTGAAGCGCGAGGTGCCCATCGAGCAGCTCGGGACGGAACGGAAGGCCCGGTGCGCCACCCGAGCTGCCTCCGTGGCCGCGACCGCCGCCTCGACCGTTGCTGGAAGTCGAGTCGATCATGCCGAGCAGGTGCCGCAGCGCGGCGACCGTGCCCGAGGCATCATCCACCAGCTCGGCGAGGTCTCCCCACATGCCACTGACGAACGGCGCGTACTGAGACGACAAGGATGCCGATGCTGGCGACGGCGAAGGCGTTTGAGGCGTCGCCACCACGCGCGCCGTTCGCAGCTCCCACTCGAGAGCTCCCCGCGAACTATTGAGCTGCCAAAAGACGCGGAGCACCGTCGCCACAGCCGCTCGAGTCGGCAAGAACTGCCACAGTACCGGGTTGCCTGGCGTGACGCTAGCTGCCGTTGCCGAAGGAGGAGCACGGCTGCCCAGAGCACTGTCGGGAGTCAAGTAGAGGCGCTCCATGTCGTCGTGGAACGACAGCACGCGCGCGGGGGCCACGCGGCTGAGGAACGCGTTGCGCTCGAAGACGGTCTGGATCACGTCCGCGCGTTCGTCCTTGAGCCACGACAGGAGCGCGACGAACGTGGCGAACGTGCGCTCGCGCAGTGCTGCATTAGCAGTGCAACCGGGTGAGGTCGCGACCTGCATCAGCAGTACAAAGAGCGCCTCCAGCAGGTCGACCCGTTCGGCTTCGTCTACGCCATGGTCGCCAGCGAGGCTTGCCGAGATGCTGTCGAAGTCAATCACGTTGGTGCCGAGCACGCTGATCGCGTCGCACAGGTCGAAAAAGAAAAATTCGGGGAAGGAGCTGAACGCGAACGAAAAGTCCGTCAGCGCCTCTCGGAACGCGTCCTCCTGCTGTGACGAAGCCGACGCCGACGCCGATGGTGCCAGATGCAGCAGCCAGCGGCTCGCGCGGCCGTAGAACACGACCCACCCGGCCACGTTGGACGCCTCCAGCAGCTGCATGCTCATCGCCTCAATGCCCCCGCTGAGCATGTTCAGACGCGTCTTACTCGCGATGTAATGCGTCGACATCTTGAGGTTACCACCCATGGAAAGGTTCACGCTGCTGCCACGAGATGATACCGTCGAATGTCCCGAGCCCGGGCTGCTCCCTCGACTGGTCACGCCCCCAGCAAGCACCTGCCGCCGCTCGTGCTGCAGCTGCTCTTCCTCGCATCGCGTGAACGCCGCGAGCTCCCGCGTCTCCTGCAACATGCGCATGGCGCTCATGAGCGTGAGCAGCGGGCCAAAGTGCAGACACCGGATCGCCACGTAGAACAATTCCGTGTCGACGCTGAAGCGCAGGCGCGGCAGCAGACCAGGCGGGTGCAGCAGGCTCGGGAAGTGCAGCGCGCGCGCGTTCGCGTTGAACCGGCGCCGCCACGGCAGCAAGAAGGCAAAGTACAGGTGGCCGGGCGCGTGCATCAGCAGCGGATCGCGGCGGCTCTCCTCGACGCGCAGACAGTCGGCGCACACGAAGCGCGGCTCGAAGCAGTTGGAACACTTGTAGACGCGCTCGTCGTGCTCCAGCGACCGCGAACAGTCCGCGCAGACCTCGCCTTCAGTGACAGCATCGCCCTCGTCGTCAAACGACAGGTCGCACAGGGCCAGGTCGACGAACTCGAAGTGGTTGGCGCTGTACGTCGGGATGGGTGTGTTGACGCGGAAGAAGGCGTGGTCGAAGTCGTGCACCGGGGCATCGACCTCCTCGTCCCCGAGCCCGTACTCCCAGCTCGGGTCCATGTCCAGGCTGTGGCTGTGATCATGCCCAAGCACAGCGAGCGGCTCGTCGACGCACCCGCTTCTCGGGGCCCCGCTTTGCCGCGCGAACCGGTCGAAGCAGTCCTCGCAAATGTCAAAGTTGTCGCAGAAGACGCACTTGTAGCGCGCGCGACCGAAGTTCTCGCAATCGCAGATGTCGCACTGCACGCGTTCGTGCGTCTGCCACACCGGGTAGTAGTACGGCACCTCTTCCTCCTGTTTGTGCTCCTGCTCCTGCCCATTTGTCGCCCCTCTCGGGACGCTGCCACGCTCCAATTGGTGCCTCCGGATGCTCTCCTGGTCGAGCGAAAGGATCTGCATCGCGCTCTTGAGCTGGGCGTCCATGGCGGCGGCGGCGATGCCTTCTGTCGCCTGGAGATCACGCAGCGGCACCTCTGGGTGGTCCTTGTCGCCATACCCCCTCACCGACACGAAGCTCTGATGGCCCCGGTCGTCGATAGCACGAGAGGGGCTGATTGGGGCATAAATGGATGCTCGGCGGGACGTCACGACGAAGTTCTGATGACCCATGGCATCAATGACGCTCGATCGATCGCCGGCCCCGTTATTGAACCGATTGTCCTCTACTAATGCGCGCCGCAGGGCCGGCAAAACCAGCGACACGAGCGTCGCGCTCAGGTTGATGAGGAACCCGTCGAGCTGGTTGGCTGCTGCGGGAGCGTGGCCGTTAGCAGAGCTCGCCTGGCGACGGCGGTTCGTCGAGTGCACCGTGACGCTGAGCCACGCCATGGTTGCGTCCACCGTTCGCGGATGCTGCTCGGAGGGGTCTAGCAGACTGTGGATCAGCTCGAAGACCCGCTTCTTGAACCCAGCGTAGCTGACCCGCCAGCCTCTCCGCTGGTCTGGCCGGACGGCGTGATCTGACGGGTAGTCCGTCGGCGTGGTCGTCGCACGGAAGGCGGCGCCTAACAGCGAGTGCAGCGCCATCATGTGCGTGTGCATGAAGCGCGGGATCCACTGTACTCTTGAGAACTGCGTCGATGGCGTGAGCTTCGACGTAGCCGACGCGGTGGAGAGCACGGCCGGAGTGAACGCGGGGCTGGCGCACAGGCCGCCCAGCACTCGCACCATGGCGGCAAAGTCGCGTGGCTGGGTGAGCACGAGGTCTGCCATGCGGTTGTGCAGCTCATCAGCAAGCGCGCACACCACGTCGGTGAAAGTGTCGCGCGGCACCATAGTCGACAGCCGAGTGAGAACTAGAGAGAAGAAGCGGTCGCAATCCAACCGCACGTCGCCCTGGGGACCGCCGACCGGCTTGCCGCGTTGAGGAGATTGGCTATTGCTGGTAGCGCGCATCGACTTGGCTCGGTAGGCACGGATCACACACGGGCGGCAGACGTTGACGTTGCATGGAGCGCAGCGGAACGCGGTGCCCTCGCCATCGTCAGTCACCTGGTGGTCGCACACGGCGCACCGCCACGCCTTGGACGTGCCCGCTGCTCGCGCCGACTGCGTTTCGATCAGCGCGTGCTCGTGGCAAGTAGGCAGCACCACGCCACAGTCCGCATGCTGCAGGACCTCGTTGATGACAAGCACGGCGGCGTCGTTGGCTGTAGAGCTGACCACAACATCTCCGGCCTCGCGCCACCACTTCTCCAGCAGCGATGCTCCCGCGAAGGCGATCGCGTCATCAATACTGGCTCCGAGTGGCTCGATCGCTCGGAGTAGACCTGCTGCACCATCACCGTCTCTTGGACTGAGTGTGATCTGAAGAGGGCGGTCAAGCGTTAGTTGTCGGGCTGAGCCGGTCGCTCTCCGCGCTCGCTGCGCGTTGGCGCGGTCGAGCGCGCGCAGGATGACGCGCAGTGCCTGCACGAACTGCTCCGTCGACCAGCGAGCCTGCTGTGCCGCGCCCAGGTCGACCCAGCCGTCGGCCGTCGCGAGGCCGTCGCTCTGCTCAAGATTAGCCTGCTGTCGCTGGATCAGCGCCCACCAGCGCGCCGCGTCCATTCGCACCGCGTCCGTGCCAGCCTGTTCGCCGGCCGTGATCACTCGAGTCAGCAGCTCGCGCGCGTTGCCCGCCAGCTCCGGCGTGAAGAGCACGTTGGCCGCAGCCCGCTCGAGCTCGCCGGCGCCGTACGCGCCCGCCTCTCGCGGCTCCTCGCCCATCCCGATGGCCGCCGCGCTGTGTCACGCGAAGGGGCTGTCCGCACCGGCAAAAGTACAGGACTGGGCGGCGCTTGATCGCGTGCGGAGGGCGGCCGAAGCGCCGAGGGACGACGCTCACACCGGGGTGATAAGTATGCGTTGGGCGTGTCTCCGGTACATATACCGGTACGCTGTGCGTAGTACTCGCTCGCGTGCACAACAAGCACTTGTCGACCGCACTCCTCTCCGACGGGGCGATCACCAATGCTGCGTACAGGCGGCGCGGGCGCTTCAGCCGTGAGGGGAGGCGCCGACTGCAGACGTGCCGCCCATGACGGCAATCGCGCTTGATTTTCCCGTTATGTGCGCCATAAAACTTTTGACATTCGGTATTAAGTGCATAGTTGATGAAATTTGCGACTATCAAGGTAGGATGATAGTGTGTATTCTGTGACGTGTGAAAATAGAAGAATGTTTAAAATGATATAAATACACGGTATCGTTTGGAGGAGGCTGGACGGTGGTGTAGGTGGTGGATGCCACCAGTGAGTCACTGGTCCCACTGTTCCCTGCGGGAGAAGAACAGGGGATGGGCGGAAAAAGAAGAACAAATCACTAATATAGCGTTATGTCAGTGCGTTTCACAACGAATAGATTGAATATACAGAAATTATACTGAGACAAAGGTGCCATGGCGGACTCAACCCATTGCGGCCCTGACCTCCTTGAAGCAACGGATTGACTCGTTGAACTGAACGGCTTTGGCTGCCACTCATTGGCTTTAGTGACCACCCCGTCGTCCATGGGCTATGATAGGCATGGCCCATGACTCATGGACTGGTTTGGTCTATCTTTGGCCCAGTTTCGGTCGCCTGAGGGTTGGCGGTGTTGGTCTGTCGTTGGTGACTGGAATTGGTTGACGTGCGCGCATGTCGACGTCGTTTGGTCGGTGTCCGCCACATCCATGAGCATTGAGACGCGCAGGTATGGCTGCTGCAGGTTGTCTGGTGCTGCTACTGCACTCGTTGCTGAGGGCGTTGCGTGGTGCATTTATCAGGCGGTGTGCGCTCTGCCAGCAGCGCTTTGGCTCGGGCTTTCAGGAAAATGTCGACTCGTCGGTGCGTCATTGCATGAGCCTTCGGTCTCTCGTTGGAGCAGTGCTAATCGCCGGGCTTGTTCAATGACAGGAAGTGCTGCGCGCGCGACGCATGCTGATCGAGCGCAACGCTGCCCCGGACGGCGGCGGGGGCGTCACGGCGATCGCTCCGCCGCTGAAACAAGGGATAGAGGCGTTCCTCGCCGAGCTCTCACAAAACCGCAGACACAACGGGAGATCCTTGAGCTACCAGGAGCCGCTCGACGTCTGTGCATTCTGCACTCAGGTACGTCTGCGTTCCGACTCCCCCTTCCTTATGAGGTTACCTCGGTGTGAGAGCTCACAATCAAAATGCTCCTTCAGTTCTTGCCGTCCACCTATCGCGACCCCGAAGCTGACCGCAAAGAGGAGGAGGAACGCCGCATTGCAAGTGCACAGCTGCGTGCAATCCGTCCGAGCCGCCCTCGACCCTCACACCACGCTAGCCTCATCATCCAGCATCGCCCCAGTGTCCCGGGCGGCCATCCACCGGGATTTCAAAAGCGCGTCGCAAATAGCAAATCACCAGCACCTTCGCAGACATCATCTCAGACGCCACCATCGTTCCGCTTGCTGTCGAGTGATGCAGCACGAGTGCTTCGCATCGACGCGCCTGCCTTCGCCAACTCAGCGGCAGCCAACGTGCTCGATCACTCGCCACCGGGTGACAGCCCATTGCTTGGGGCGGGAAGCGTGCTCCACGACCTTGGCGCCCAGTCGCGCCACGAAAGCGCCTCCATCCTTCGCGACCAACAGCTTGCGGCTCGCTCTCGCCACCACATGTTTAATCTACGCGATTCTCACCAACTTGGGTCATCGGAGGCCCAAGAGGAGACGCGGCAAGCGAGGAACATCGTGCTTAACAACCACCGGGGCGCCGAGACGCTGTACACGGGCGCGTCGGTCGTGCGCAACTTGTTGCTGGGCCATTCCACGTCGGCTGCTGACGCTGCAGCCATAGTCTCAACCTTGTCGGCCCATCAACAGCATCAACAACAGACAAAGGCGCTGTCCATGAACAGAAAGGAACGCGCTAGAGTCGTGCCGAGCAAGCACGGGCGCCACTGGAAGACCGAGTTGCGCTTCCCACCCACCGCAAGGCGACCTGGAGTGCCCTAACGAGCAGATAGGACCATTAACGTTAAGTATTGAAAAGGATTCGCGAGGCAGCTTCAACCAGGTCAAGCAGAGGTTCGCTTTTCACTAATGCTACTTTTCTCCAATTGTTACTTTCGCGATTACGAGATCCGCCGTTAACGCTACTTTTACCGATTACTTCAGGGCACAGAGGTCAATCTTTCTTGTCCCTAACAACAACAACAGCAACAATCGAGAAGGTGCGACACCCAAAGACGAAGAAGAAGCGCAGGTCGACCGTCGAAGCGCCTCTCGTCCCCGCCGTTCCTGCTCCGCGTCGCCTTCTCCTTCTACTTGGCTGGTGCGGGCGACGCGCCGTCTTCTCATCTGCGCATGTTCCTGTGGGCGCGAGGCCGGGGTCGCGGCGAGGGAGGCGAGGCCGATGGAGACGACGGCCAGGCGTCGGCGACGCCGCAACTGCGCGGGTTCCTGCCGCTAGGAGTCTTCAGGGCGTCGAAGGTTGAGGTGCGTGCGGTGCGCATCCTGTCGGGACTGTGGCGCTGTATATGGCGTCAATAACGAGCGACTGGAGAGCTTCTAAACTGTGCGGGATGTGTTCTGAGCGAGCAGGACGATGACGGGGAGGCGGCGGCGTACCTTGCGCGGCTGCGCGCCATGCAGACGCTTGTGGCTGAGTTGCTGAGCGTGCACGCACTGTCGCCGGCGATCCGGTACGAGACACAACAGGTGCTCACAGTGGATGAGGGCGAGTGGTGGAAGGAGGTCGAGGCCCGCGGGATGGCGGCGGTGGCGCACGCTCGCGCAAGTAAGAGCCGAGTGCAGCAGACGGACCCGGGATCGGAGCGAGCAGCGGAGGCGCAGGAGCCTGACGCAAACATCGAGGCGTTGAACATCGTGCTGCAGAGCCTCGACCGAGTGAACCGGAGGCGGCGACGGACTCTCAACCGCATGGATGATGCACAGCCAGAAGACGATAGCGAACGGACGGCGTTAGATCAACCCGTGCTGGACACTGAGAGCCTGCTGCAGCTCCTGCAAGCTGCGGACGGAGCTATTGGAAGCGCTGGCGCATCTGCACTGCGCAAGCTCTTCCATGAGCTCACGTCAAAGCAACGATTGCGGCCATCGTCGACTCGAGGGCCTCCCATCGATCTGGCGGCTGCAAAGATGATCAATCTGGTGCTGCAGCAGTACGGCATCGGCTCGCTGCACGCGTTCCACCAGCACGTGCTGATCGCGTCGATTCCTCGACGAAGCTTTCCGGGCAAAAAGTCGTGGGAGTGCTCGATCTGCAGCCGCATTTCGGCGACGTCATTACCGGATGGACAGGCCCCGCCGGTGTACCGATGCTCGGCCTGCGACTTTAATCTGTGCCGCGAGTGCTTTACCAGGGTTCCAAACGTGTCGTACTTCCGACCGGACGGCAGCAGCGTCGAGGCGTCTCGCTCGCAACATGGCTCGCGCACTGGCCGCCTGCACCTCGACGTCAGTCGGCTCTTCTCGCTCTTCCTCCCGAGCTTGCATACGCAAAGCGCGCCAGAGTTCCGTGTGATTTCGACCAAGCTTGTTATGGAGCTCCGAAGACGAATGCTTGAGGTGTACCCACACCAGTCCAGCACATTGGCGCCGTACATAGCACTGTTCGAGGAGATGGTGCGCATCCCGTACGTAGCTTACGCCATGGTGTCGTCTTCAGAGCTGCCGTGGTTCCCACCATTCTCTCGGACGTGGACGATGTCGCTGCACACGGTGCTCGGCCCGTTCTTGCGGGTGACGACCATGCTGAAGAACGCGCAGGATATTGACGCCGCGCTTCAGGCAAAGAGCTCGCCAAGACACCGCCTTCGCGCTAAGTGGCAAAGCGGTTATCACGACGTGCGTCGCCACCTTCATGGGGTCATGCGCGCACTTCTCGACCCACAGCTCCAGCATCCGCTTGTGATCGACGCCACGATGTGCTGGATTGGACTGACGCTGCTTGCTGCTGACGTCCGTCGGCGAATGAACTACGACACGAAGGAGCGGATGGATGGCTTCTTGATCAACCTGGCAAGCATGTTGGTTGCGGCCGTGATGCCAGTGTTACAACACGCCGAGGCGAACCCTGAGGCGCTCGATGTCAATTACCACCAAGTTATCGAGTCCGTTCGCGCGTACGCTAGCAAGGATTTCCCCGAAGCGCCACTACGAAGTGTGATGAACGGAGACGAGGAGGGTGAACTTCTCCTGAGAAAGGCTCAGCAAAACGAAGAAGTCGCGCGCATTCAAGAATGCGACCGGCAGCACATTCTTCGCTATCGAAACGCAAAGCAGACTGCAGAAGCAGCAGAGCCCGCGATGGACAACGCGTACTATCCGAAGATGAGTTGCCACGAGGGTGTCGTGTGCGACCGTTGCGAGACGCACAACATCGAGGGCATCCGATACAAGTGCGCCTTTTGCGGAGACATGGACCTCTGCAGCACGTGCTATGCAGAGTTTCTCATCCAGTATCCTGCTACGGCCGCCGACAATACTGCGTCGTTAACACTGGAGCCGATGACGGACGTGATGGCTCATCACCGTAATCACCTGTTTCTTCGCGTGGATGTGCCGGTGCCGATCTTTGCGATCAGGCATTTCCGCCCGCTGAAGCTGGATCTGAACGACATTCGACGCGACGAAGACCTTGAAAACCCGGGTGCGGCTCCCGACCAGGCATTGGCTTGCAGCGATTGCGGGGCTTCTCTAGCGGAGGCAGAGATGATGTACAAGTGCTCCAACTGCTTTGATCTGCGATTCGTGTGTGCAGGCTGCCTTTGTGCCGAGGAGAAGTGCCACAATCCTCATCTAATGCACGCACCAGGACACCTGTACTTCGCTGTTCCCAAGCCCTGGCGGCGGGTTTTCCTGCTGAATAGCGAGTCGGCGCCAACACTGCTCTTCCGCAGCTTGTTGCATCCGCCTGCGCTCATCTCAAGACTCAAGTTCGACACATCGACGGAGCTGTTTCACATGGTGATCAAGAGTCTGCACTTCGGACCTTTGAGCACGCTGTCGCGGTGGACGAGCGCGTTCAAGGAAGCGCGTGAGCTGCAGGCTTTTTGCGCATGTGAAGAAAAGCGGCTGGAGTATGAACGGACCTTACACGAACGGGAGCGAGGGACAAACCCGCAGAGCTCGAGGAGGAGACGGGCACACAAGTTCTCGTCGCACTACACGGCTAGCAAGGCGCGGTTCGAGGAACTGAACACCAAGGTCGGCAAGATGGAGCTACACTTGCTGGACAGCGTGCACGTGACAGAATGGCTCATGTTTTACAGCCGTGCGTGCCGCTGGCTGCTGTCGACTGCGTCGACTTCGCAAGATCCTTTTGTAGACGTTCTCTCGGGCTTTTCGGCGGCGTTTAGCGCTTTCCCAGAGCACTTCTTCTTCGACTTATGCGACGCGACGTTCTTCTTGGCGATGGACCGTGTGGACTTCCATGAGGTGGTCGGCGTTTTGAAGGACGAGTACGAGATCGACCTCGAAGAGGACGGAGGTCGCTCGTCAGCGCTTGTCATTGAGCCAATCGCTGTCGTCCTAACGCAGCTCATCATCGCGCGTGGCTGCACCAAGAACCCTCATCTCCGACTGGAAGCCCTGCGATCGTTGGCGGCGATGCTGACGTTCTTCGCCAAGAGCAAACGCAATCGCGTGGTGGAGCGGCTCTTTGAGCGGAACCAGCTACTACGCAAGTCGTTGGTTCGCGGCTTGCTGCAGTTCCACCATGAGATGGACATGTACAACTGCAGCAACAACGGTCTGGCGTTTAACAGCGCCGTGAGCTCCGGTGACCATGTATTGTGGGGCTTCCTGCCCACACGCATATCGGTCGTGCTGCTGCTTCGCTTCCTTTGGCAGCTCCCAAGCCAGCGCCACGAGCTAATGGAACTGGCGACGGTGACTGCAGCACTTCACGCGGCACCTCGATCATCATCGCACGCGATCGCTCGCCACCTCGGTGCGAATGAGGTTGATGCCATTAACCAGGAGTGGACGGGGCTGGTGGCCGGACTCTGGGGCGACCTTGCCAAGTTGTTCGACGAAGGCATCACCAAGATTAGCATCCTCCGTCAGATGAACGAGCTAATCGCGTCGGCGCTGGACGGGCAGGTGCTAGTGGTCCCGTTTCGCCCCGCCATGCTTGACGGGTACATTGCGATCCATTCGAAGCACTTGCGCCTGACTCTTCGGGCGCTGGTTGAGCTGCTGGAGCTGACTTCGTGGCTCGCGGATAACCTGACCCTGCGTCGGTATGCGCTGCTGAAGCCCGAGCTGGTCGAGCAAGGTGCGCGTACGATTTGCTTCTTGCTGTCATCTCTCGCGCACGCCTTTGACGGCAACGAGTGGTCGTTCTCGCGCCCGCTGATCGAGGACGGCAAGGCGATGATCGCGAACCTGGTTATGCTTGTCGTGAGATGCGCCGGTGCGCACATGATCAGTGACAATTGCAGGTGCTCTCCGTCGTCTTTCTGGAAGGTAATCCATGCTAGCGGCGATGCCGCGAGCGCTCGCATTGGCGATATTGATGCGCTCGCGCGCTGGAACCTGAACGCCGTGTGTACGCGTCTCGAGTCGGACCGGTACTTGGACGGCTCGGACGACGAGGAAGACGATAACACAAGTGCGACGAACAACAGCAGCAGTCATGAGACGGATGGAGGCGACAGCAGCGACATCTGCGCGGCTACAACGTGTGCGGATGAGCTAAGCGAAGACGACGCCCTTGCCATACTCGAGCAACAGGCAGCAGCGACCAAGACCAAGAAGACGACGGCTGCTTCGGAATCCAGCCGTGCGTCGCGCTCGCTTGCCAAGCGCTTTATTGCGATGCTGGCGCGGGATGGTCGCTTTGACTTCGACAAGTTCTCGAACTCAACGTTGCATCTCCGTGCTTCTGGGAGCACAAGTGAGGCGAGTAACTTCTTTGAGCACGTGGATCCCTCGTGGGTGCAGCAGTTTCAGGGCGTGCTGAAGGAGGCGCGGGACATGATCGAGCTGCAGAAGGCCGTCGAGCAGTTCCTAGGCGAGATTCCCGAGCAGTACCTCGATCCTCTGCTCAGCACGCTCATGACGGACCCCGTTCGGCTGCCGTCCGGCAACATCGTCGACCGCGCCGTCATTGAGCGTCACCTGCTGGCATCTCAGAGCAGCGGCGCGGGCAGCAGCAACGCCAACGGTGGCGGCATCAGCGGCGTCGACCCGTTCACACGGGAGCCACTGACGCTCGAGATGCTGGAGCCCTGCGACGCGCTCAAGCGCGAAATCCGGCTGTACTTGCGCACGAAGCTGCGCAACTTCCAGCAGCCGTCGCGGCAGGAAGACGTGCTCGCGACCTGGGGAATCGGCTGGGACTACCTCTTCGACACCGATGCTAGTGGAGGCTCCGGCGCTGCTGGTGACGGAGGAGACGGCGAGAAGGAGGCCGCGTCGGCATGAGGATCCGAGCGTCAAGTGTCGAGATCATTGCAAACACATCACTTCAACCCAGTCGTCTGCATTTACCTAGTCGCGCCTGTACTGTACGTTACCGTATCACTCATACTGATATCACTTCATACCGCTACTTCACGCCCATCACGGAAGTTAACTCATCACCATTAGGGTTACTTCATGTAGTTACTTTTAGTCAGTCCAGGAGGAAAAGGAAGAAGTGACCCGGCGGTCTTCGCCCGCCCGCGGTAACATCGCGGAGTGAGCTGCGGGGCGCTCGTCGTTGGCTCCGCATCCTCCTCGCCGCCGTCCGGGCGCTCTGTGCGTCGGCCTGGCGTTGAACCGGCGGTGTCCTCTTCGCGGTCTTGTTAGTGGGCGCGTTACAGGGACTCGTGTGTCGCTAGAGAAGCGGAAATGGCTGTGTCTCCGCCTGCCGTCGGTGTGACGCTCGCTGAGCTTCTGGACACCCAAGTTGATGGCGTCGGCTGCTCTGATATGGACGGACTAACGTACTGGGGACTACTGGAGCGCGATACGCGCTTCTCCGTCGACAAAGAGAGCAAGACGGAGTGGACGTACGGGCCGCCGCGCACTCTCCGCGTCCTGCAGCACTTGCTGGGGCGCCTGGACTACATGAACCGCCTCCGCGACAAAGCCCAATGGAAGGTCCTGGAGCAGGCGGAGGCGTGCGTCGGCTTCGCGCTGGCGCGGTTGGTGGCGCAGTGGTCGAACGGTAACGACGGGAGTGGAGAAGGAGGCAGCCACGCCGCGGCTCCGTACTACGCGGTGGTGATCAACGAGCTGGTACAGCACTGCGCGGTTGGTCACAAGCACGCGCTGCACGAGCACGTCTTGATGGCGTCATGCGCGCACCGCGTGTTCGAGCCCTCCAGCAGCGCCGTGGCCGTCCAGTGGCTGTGCGCGCAGTGCGGGCGCTTGCTGCAGCTTGCAGTCGACTCGCTAGACGCGCTCAGCGTCCGCGGCGTCATGCACTCGACGACGCACGCGTCGTCGGTCGTGTACCGCTGCGCGCCGTGCAAGTTCCACCTCTGCAGCACCTGCTTCGACAATTCTACTGGCGTCTTTTCACCGAGATCGGTTGAGCCGGACATCCTGTCGCCCTCGACAGTCGTGGACGTCTCACCGATCCATACTTCCAAGCCGTCAGAGCTGCGCGTGGACCGCTTCTTCACGCTGATGCTGCCATTTCTGGAGACGCTCAGCGAGCACTACGGGAAGATTGTGTGCCAGCTCGCGTCCGAGATCCGGCGTCGCGTGTTCGAGGTCGTGCTGCACAGAGTGTCAGACATTGCCGCGCTGACCAAGCTATTCCGCGAGCTCATCGAGTGCCCGAACGCACCGCTGCAGGTTGTCCAGGCAGTAGGCGATGACGATCCGAGCGTGGTCGCGTGGTTCCCGCCATCGGTGGTGACGTGGAAGATGTCCATGCTGTCGTTTCTCGGACCGTTCTTCCGAGCGACTACCATCTCCAAGGAGTTAACTGTACGTACTACTGGGCAAATGAATGCCCTACGCGCAGACTGGAGCGAAGGCTACGACGGCGGGCTGAAGACTCATCTTGTCGCCATCATGCAGCGTCTGCTGGCGGATTCGCAACCTCCGCTCGTCGTGGACGCAACCATTAGTTGGCTCGCCACAGTTGTGACGTCCATCAACAAGCGGCGTCTTGTGAATTTCGACGGCGATGACGGTCTCGACGGGTTTCTGATCAACGTGAGCCAAGTGCTGGCATGCTTGGCGCAGAGGATACTCCAACGCGCAACGGACGACACCAGCAGCGGCACGCCTGTGATCGACACAGAGTACCACCAAGGCTTCGTGTCAATCCGTGCCTTTGGTGACAAAGACAACCCTGAGATCCGACTGCGAGAGCAAAGTGCCGACGCGAAGAAGGCTATGATGAGCGCGGAGGAAATCAAGATCCGTGAGCTGGACCGCCAAAGCATCGAAGACTTCAAGCGGCAAAGTCAAGCCAGTGCTTCAGAACATAGTTGCCCAGCGAGGTTGACCACCCGCTACTACCCAAACATGCAGTCAAACTACGGTGTGCGCTGCGACCTGTGCTCAGTGGCGGACTTCAAAGGCCCACGCTACAAGTGCGCGTTCTGTGAAGACGCAGACTTGTGTGAGGCGTGCTTCCAAGTGTACTCAGCGCAATCAGCCGCGGATCCCAGGCGCCCCGGTGACAACGCGAATTCACACTTGGTTAACAATCTGAAAGCCCGGCTGGTGTCTGGCACAGCGACAGTGGAGACGGTGCACAGCTTGGATCACGTCTTCTTTCGCGTGGGCGTCCCCGTGCCGCTGTGTAACGCGATGCACTTCGAGTGGATGGACTTTGATCGCACGAGTGTA
This sequence comes from Phytopythium sindhum, assembly GCA_023334395.1. Taxonomy (NCBI): domain Eukaryota; phylum Oomycota; class Peronosporomycetes; order Pythiales; family Pythiaceae; genus Phytopythium; species Phytopythium sindhum. The sequence continues at coordinate 53,187 of JAASGW010000099.1, forward strand.
AGCTACGGCACGGAGGAGGATGCAATCAAGGAAGGCGGATCGATCCGCTGCGCAGACTGTTCATGCTCGCTGGATGACGTCGATGTCCTCTACCGCTGCTCCAACTGCTTCGACGCTCGCTTCGTGTGCTCAAAGTGTCTCACGGTTGAAGAGAAGCACCACAATCCGCACGCGGTGCACGCGCCTGGGCACGTGTATTTCTCCATAACGCGTGGCTGGAGACGGCTGTACTCTCCACTCGCGCGCGCTCTTCATTTCCGAAGCCTTTCATTCCTGGCGCCGCTCGTCCCACGTATTCGCTCGGAGAAGCCAAGCGACCTGTTCCATCTGGCCGTCAAGTGTATGCATCTTGGCACGCTCGCGACGCTCCAGCGGTATTTGCGCGCTTTGAAGGAGGCGCAGGAGCTGGAGGCCTTCTGCTACTGTGAAGAAGAGACGTTCCGATACGAGAAGGCTGGAGGAAGCTTGTCGAGAGACGAGGACCCAACAAGACCACGAGCTGGTAGCACGGACCGGCATGCAGGGCCGCACCGACGGCGATTTGCCAAGATGTCGTCCTACTACAACTCGAGCAAGGCGCGGTCAAAGGAGATGATGACGACCCGTTTGGCGATGGAGATTCAACTTCTCAGCCCCGACAATGTCGCACAGTGGCTGCTATTCTACGCCAAGACGTCCCGCTGGCTTCTTGGAGTCGCATCCTCGTCCGAAAACGCGTTTCGGGAAGCTCTGACCGCACCATCACCGGCGTTTTGCGCGTTCCCCGAGCATTTCTTCACCGACCTATGCGACCTCGTGTACTTCCTGGGGCTTCACCGCGTCGACAGCAGCGAACTCGCGGCGGCATGGGCACAACTGCGCGACGGCCATCCAGGTGACCTCAAAATTGACCCGATCGAGGTGGTTGAGCCGATTTTTGTGCTCCTCGCCCAAGTCGTTTTGTCGCCAGCGTGTTCAAGCAAAGTGACGTTGCGGGCGGGCGCACTCAAGGCTCTGCCGTCGCTGCTGTCGTTCTTCTCCGCGAGCCCTGTGTGCCGTTCAGCTTTGGACGACGTGTTACAGCGGAATGCTTTGCTCGTGAACGCGCTCGCTCCAGGACTCGTACATTTTCATCACGAGGTCGACGCCTGCAGTGACAGTGCACAACATCAGAGCCAGAGTTCCACGCCTGGCAGTGATGGCAGTGCCCAGCCTACTAGCGAAAGAAATGCCGCGAGTGAAGGCGACAGCCTGGATCACGACAACGCTGCTACCCTACAGTTTGAAGGTGACACCACCGATGTTCGAGCCTGCATCTCGATCGTGCTACAGTACCTGTGGCAGTTGCCAGGCCAGCGAGTGACGATGGATCGAGTTCTCACTTCTTGCGAGACCCAAAGCGATTGGATGACATGCTGCCGTGCGGAATTCAGCGTGTTGGTCGATGCCATGTGGGGCGACATCACTCGCCTGGTCGAGGAAGCGAACGACAAGATCACAGCTCTCCGTCATCTGCGCGAGCTACTGGATTCGTCAGATCGTGGCCGAGGTGTGTCGTTGCCGATTCGACCGCACATGATGGACGGCTACGTCGCTCTTCATTCCAAGCAGCTGCGGCTTACGTTCCACACGCTGATTGAGGTGCTGGAGACGGCAATGTGGATGGGGGATGCCACACCGCCGCGAGCCATTCTGCTTTCCCAGAGCAAGGCGGAGCAGTGCGTTCACGCGCTATGTTTTGCGCTTTCGAATGTCGCGCAAGCAGTGGAGTCACACACGTGGGAGCTATCGGTGCACGTACTGGCGGACGGGAAGCGAGTGCTGGCACACCTGGTGTATCTCGTTCTGCTCTGCGCAAACGGACAGGATGGTGGTATCCAGGTGAGCGCGAACGACAGAACAGCACGTCGGGAACTCGTTCGGACATGCGGAACATCGATGATGAACCGACTAGGCGACCTCGATGCTCGCATCCGCTGGAGCGTGCAAGCCGTCATTCTTGAGCGAGGTCAGCAAGTTGACGGCGAGCCGACGGTGTTGACTAGCTCGTGGTCGCGGGAGCGGTTCCTCGCGTATCTTGCGCGTGACGGCCGCTTCGATGGCGACCGATTTGTCCAGTGTCTTGACGCTTTGCGCCAAACTGGTGAGGGCGATGAGGTGTACGAGCACGTGGACTCGAGATGCATTCACGCGTTCGCGGCGCTTATGATGCAGGCAACGCGTATGAGCGCGCTTCGAGAGTCCGTCGAGGCCTTGGTGATGGACGCGCCGGAGGCTTTTCAGGACCCGCTGCTCGGTTCGCTCATGGCCAACCCAGTATGCCTGCCATCATCAGGCAAGATCGTGGATCGTGCGGTGATTGCGCGCCACCTGCGAGCATTTCGAGGATCCTTTGGCACTGATCCGTTCACACGCGCGCCATTGACTCTTGGCATGGTGAGTCCGTGCCCGACGCTGGCCCGCGACATTCGAGCGTTTGTGGCGTCCAAACTGCTCGGGTTTGACACTGAGACTGCCAACAGCGCACTGCTTGTGCTGGGATTTGACGATGCTGTCGGAGTCGACGACGGTCTGCGTCAACCACGAGGCGTGAAGCGGTCGCGCGATGTCATGACATCGAGTGCTGAGCCGTGAATATAAACCACAGGTATGCCCTCCATTTTTATATATTACGCATTGCGCATGCTTTTCTGATTGCGTCTAGAACCATTGTCGAGGATGGATGTGCTCACAACATGCCCAATCTTTCATTTGTTTGTCTTTCTGTGAAGGTATGCAGCAAACTCGAGTAAGTGATCGATATGGAGCGATTCTTATCATGCCTTGTCACTCGTCAAGCGGCGCAAAGCCCCCTGCGCTGGCACTGGCCATTGCGCTCTTGCGGCGGATAGGCGTCGCGACTCGCAGCTCGTCCATGAGGTCGTCGTTCCTGTGCGTTAGTTTCCCAGCGTGTTGATGAGGCTCCGGTGCGAATGGGTCTGGGTACGCATCTTTGGGAGTCTGAATGCCATCCTCGTTGTCGCGTTCGAGTATCCGGACGATTCGCTGGCGGGCAAGCCGCACCGTGAAGACCACGAGCAGTGTGGCCACCGCACAAAGCGCGAAGACGGCGACGACCTGCACGGCCATAATACTGGACGGCGTCACCGTCCCGGTGTCATTACCGCTGTCTGCTTTGGAGGTCGTCGATGCAGCGAGTGACACCAGCTTGGACTCGAGCGCCAAGGCCCCACTAGTAGGCGTGCACACGAACAGTGCGGGGTTGGTGCCCGTACCGAAACGCGCGGGTGCGGCGGCGCGCAGCTTCTTGCATCGTGATGCGTTGAACATCGACGGCGCGGAGCACGTCGTGCAGTTAGCGGCTTGCTTGCCCGTCGCAATGTCGATCGGGTAGAACTCGAAGCGTGTGAACTTGTCCGTGTCGCGCGCTGTGCCCGTCCACGAGTCGCCGCGCACGGCGTCAGCAACACACCCGACCGTATCGTCGCCGTAGATGGTGTTGTAGACGGCCCAGTAGCTCTCAAGCACGCCGGTGGTCGCGTCGAAGCGGTAGGTCGCGTCGCACTGGATGTCACCGCACGTGATGTCATTGCAGTTGCGCACACGCACGCCGTACGTCGGCAGGGCCGAGTACGCCTTGTTGAAGTCGAAGTTCTCGCCGAAGTCGAGGTTGTGCTGTCCGCACTCGGAGCACGCGTGGCCCGCTAGCGCCCCGCCGCCCACCACGTAGGGCATGGCGTCCACGCCGCCGCTATTGAGAGACAGCGGGTCGTAGTTCCACTGGCACACGGTATCGCGTCCGGCGTGTTGGCGAGCGAGGCCCACGTAAAAGTGGCTGTGCGTACCGTGCCAGTACCATTGCGGGAAGGACGTGAGCTGTTTGATCTCGCCGCGGCGCAGCTCGAGTCCAATCATGGGCGCTTCGTTGCCAGGATAAACCGTCTGGCAGGACGAGATGATTCCGGATACCGAGCTTGTTACAAACGAGGTGTTGAGCCCTGGCGCGCAGAGCGGTTTGCTCGGGAAGGCGCGAGTCACGGAGCCGTCGGCATTGCATCGCAGCCCGCCGGAATACGTGGACGCCGAGTACGGGTCGCAGCGCCCCAAGTACGGCACACAGTCGGTGTCGGAGAAGCCGTTCTCGGTGCACACGTAGGGCGGCTCGCATGCGTACACGCACGTCTCACCAGCGAGGCAGGGCTCGTCCATTGCGAAGCCCGCGTTTGCATTGCCCGTGAACGGACACGTGACGTAGAGCAGGTGCGGATCCATGGCTCGGTCGAGGCCGCAGGTGCCAGGAGGAAGCGAGGGAATTGGCGTGGTTGTGCCGTTGGTTGCGCTGGCATTGGCTGCAGAGGAAGCGCCCACCGCGACTACGTCTGCTGCGGCCGAGCTGCCGCTTCCTCCTGCAGCGACTGCTGGTGCGGTTAATGTGGACGGCGATGGTGACGCCGTAGTTTCATTCTTGACGGCTATGTTGTCCTCGTCAGCTGACTCGGGCGACAAGATCATTGGACTTGGAGTGGCATGAGACACGCTAGCGATCGCGCTGCCAGACTCCGAGTCGCTTGCGCTAGTGCTGACGGTCTCGCTCGTGGACGACTTGATGGCGGTCGTGAGCGTCGCGATCACGGCGGCTGTGCCCAACGCCGAGACTCCGGCGGACAGCAGCAGCGTCTTGCGCTTCTTCTCATAACGCCCACGCTCTAGCTTGCTGTCGGTCAGAAACGCGGCGCGCGTGCTGGGATCGGGAGCGAACAGTGGCGTCGGACTGGCCGGCAGTTCGTCGTCAGAGAGAACGGCTGGCCCATCGCGCCGATCCAAGTCCAGCCGAACGTGCTCGTTGTTCACCGGCACTCGCATTTCGGTGGCTTCCGGCATTGACGTACGTGGTAGGGCTGGACGATTGCCGAGCAAGGATAGGCTGGAGGAAGAGAACGAGAGCTGAAGAAAGCAGGAATGAGACTGCTCATTTGTCCTGGGGAGGCGGAAGGGAACGGTTTTCGACCATGCCGATGTGGACGGAGCAGGTTCGTCCTATTTTGACGCTTGAACGGGCTGCGGAGGGTAAGAACCGGCCGGAAACTCGCCGAGAACTCGCCATTCGACGACAACCGATCCAGTGGCGACGGCCGCTGCATACAGCGCCGAATCAGCGAAGGCGTGGCGAGTCGTTTCCCCAAAGACTCGCGCGTTGTCTTGGTGGTTTCCACACGCTGAGAGCGTTGCTGTAACCAGATCTGATAACCATATCCGCCACGGCCACAAGCTATTCTTGGCGGCTCGTTTCGTTGATGGTGGCGGTGACCAGCAGCCGCAGGCTGCAAGGCCGTGCGTTGAGGTTGATGAAGAACCTGCGGCATTGGACACCGAACCGTAGGCTGGCGCCCCAGGTTCGCATTCAATCGCCGCGGCGCTGTCGCGTTCCTGGAAGGCGGCGCGCACAAAAGCTCGAGTCGTTTACGTCTCCTCTAGCTCTATAAATTAACAGTTGAACCGATACGTATCATGCTTGCGGAAGGGGTCGGAGGGTGCGAGAGAGAGATGCGTGCACGCATTCATGCATGACTCATGGGGGCGTCAACACTGCGCTTGAAGCTGCCAGCCAGCTCATCCACTCTCATTCAGTGTTGAAGGAGAAGCCGCGACGCCTTCACGGTCGCATGGACATGGCCAAATTCGTCGACATGCACCGATGCAACAGGAGTTGAAGAAGCGATACAGTCGATGAAGGAGACGGAGCCAAGCGAAGCGCCGTCGCAATGCTCATTGTGGCGCGGAAGCGACGCGCGCGGCCTCGTCACATACGTCGCTGCAAGTTCGACGCGACCATGGCAGCCGGCCGCCGTCCATCAGCCAGCTCAAGAACGATCGCCTGTTCTCGGTGGTGGCCGCTCCATAACTCGCCAAGTTGCAGTACAAAGTGTATGCTTACCTCGCTTTCTGGAGGTTCAAGTCGCATGTTCAACCGAAGTAGACATGCCCATCAAGAACGTGTGGACGATCGATCCTCCGTTCCTTTTGCCAGATGTCGACTGACGCAGCGATATAGGAGGCGCCACCAACTGGCCGCCCGCTACAAGGCAACGCGCCTCCAACGCACCAGCACGCGAGCGTCATCGAATCGCGTGGCGCCACAAAGACACGCCGCCATGATAGACAAGGCTCCATTGCGCCGCGTGGTACGGAAACACACACAGCACCCAAGCGAACAGGGCAGGAGCAGGGCAGCCAACATGGGAGCCATGGCCACATCACCTCGGCTTATGCGCATTGGTCGCCAGGATGGTGGCGGTCATGGCTTTGTCGGCTCATCGTTACGTATCTATCACGCTGGACGCGTCGGATTCGCTCGCAGCCAGCCAGTCAATGCTCTCTTGGAGTTTGTATGTCTAGTGTAGTGTTTTGTATCTCCTGGACGAGATCCAGAGAGTGTCCCGCCCAGACGCGCTATTCTGATGAGAAGCGCCCGGCCCTGGATAAAAGTGCAACCCGCCTCCTAATTCGTCGACGTTACACATCATTCGTCGTCGGGTGGGATCGCGTGACCACTGTCGTCTCGCCGCGACCGCAACACCAGCGGTGTAAAACGGCGGGAAACGCGCCCCTCACTCCATATTTACTATTTATGGGACGGCATAATTGAATTATGGACTTGATCAAAACGGCGACTGGCGCTAGTTAAAAAACTGGTAGAAGAGCGGAAGTTGACTGTGCGGCCTGCATGGACAGTAAGAATGCCGTCGTGCCGTCGGCATAGGAGGACAGTGTGTTTGTACATAGCGCCACTTGAGATTGTTGCGCTGTGTCGTGTTATGCTGCTGTAGTGGAACCTCGGGGATTGCGGCGCGTCCTTCTCGGGCATCCTCTTGGGCGGTGAATGCGCCCGCGACGTGCGTTCAGAGGCGGAGGAACCGCTCCCGCATTCAGCCTGCATGCGCGCAGTCGATTGCACTCATAATCACTGTAGCAACATCATACTGTATTCCAAGCTCTACGGTGCATGACATGTTGCCTTTGATCCTCGTGCCGACAGTGGAGAGGTGGTTACGAGGACAACTTCCATTAAAATTCACTTGTTTAGTACAAAACGTAGCATAAAGAGCTCATCACAGAAAACAAAGGGCCACAACATGTCAGCGGCCGATGCTCCAGCTCTCGATTTGGCTTTGCAAGCCTCGGAGATGACGACGTGGGATGGAGCCGCCGCGCGTGTCTATTGGCCTTCGCCGAGCGGTGCAGCCCGCCACGCACTCGGCGTCACCTCCGTGGCACCCAAAGACCAACTCCGAGCTCCCGCATTTCAAACGTGCGAGTAGTCTGAGTTCTCCGTGACTGCGCGGGTCACACTTGTGTACTACTGTTAATTTTCGCTCAAGTTGCATTCGGCCAACGCGCAGCCAGTCAAGACGCCGTCGATACTTGAACGAGTACACAAAGTGTAGGTTTGGGCTCTGGAGATGGACGATGCCACGCAGAAAAGCGACTTTAGCGCGCGAATAAAGAACCCGCCGTGCAGTTCTCTCTCCTGGACGCGTGAGCTGTTGGGATCGTCCTGCAAGGATGGGGTGCCGAGATGACGCCGCCGTAAGTTGAGAGCCCCCTCGCTACGTTTTAGGGCAAGAAATGGCGACCGACGAATCCAAACGGATGAGTCGGAGGAGGAGGAGAGGGGCGCGCGGCTGAATGCATGCGGAAGAAGGAAGAGTGGCTTCGCTCGCATTCAGTGTCGCCCTCTGAATACGAACCGCTTACAGTACGACAAGGAGTTCGCGGTGTCGGCAAAATCCTCGGTGCAAATGAACTAAAAATGACTGTGCAAAACGTGGTGGTTGATTGTAAACTTACATCTCCTAACATCAAGCGCAACGGCAGAATTGCAAAGCGTTTTATGGTCATTTCCGAGATAAACGGCGCTTAATTTTCAATTCCTTTTTGCGTGTTGTTGTGTGATATGACTCGGATCGTTGATATTTGTCTTGATTAAAGTATGGTGTAATCAGGCTGGACCGCTTCCCGTCCTTTTTTAAATCCACGAAAGAGGCGGATCGAGCGCTTGGATTATGCACACCTATCTTTCCAATCAGACAAACGCACCCCCAACTGGCAACAGAAAAAATTCGCGGACTCCAGGGGATGGAAAAACTTCCAGGTTGTAAATTTAGCTGATTTAGGGTAAAGTGTCAAAAATTAAACAGAGGTCGACTGCTGCGGGTCTGTGTTGTCTCCAACGGCTTTATTAGGTAGCTTCGCTCTGCTTCACCATCACTGCAAACATTGGTCGTCATGATATCTCTGCGGCACAACCTCGTATTAAAATACACTCAGCGGCTCAACGCTATCCGAAGATACCTCCTCTCGGCGGGTGCTTGCTTCCAGCGAGACATTCGAGGAATCCTCCGCGCGAACTCGCCTCTCATTGTCCAATATCCTTGGACTCCGAGAGCGAGCTAACCAACTTCCCAGCGAACCGAGCCAGCACCAGAGTGACAATCGACGAACTCGCTGGCCAAGAACGACAAGCTACTAGTCCAGGATGGCCCGCTGGACATCATGCGCGACGGCATGCTTGAGGAAATCTGGGACGGCATATCCAAGACCGAGAAGTTCGAAAATTGTCTCGGCCAGCGCCTTCGCGTGCACGCCGGCTACACCATCTTCATGGTGATGACGATCCTCATCATGTTCTTCAGCACCATCAACTTTGAAAACCAGAATGTCGGCGTCGAGCTCGTGCTCGTGTGCTTTGGCGCGATCGGCTTTGGCAAGTCGTTGTCGAAGGCGACGTATTACATGTTCTCGACGCTATTTCCGATCTCCAAGTTCACGAACGGCGTCTAGATCGGCAACACAATCGCCGGCATCCTCGGCACCACGATGGCTACGAGTCTCGCGGTCGGCAGCATCGACGAGACCAAGAAATCGACAAGCCTGAGCTTCTGTACTTCAGCCTTTAGTGCGTCGCGCTTGTTGGTGCACTGCTCCTCTACCAGCATCTGATCACGCTGCCGTCGGTCAAGCTCCTCATAGACCGCAATGAGCAGTCGACTACGGCGAAGAACTTGGATGACCAGTCAATGGATGTCACGCTCTCGAACCTGTGGCGGATCCTGATGATCATTTGGGTGCAGGAGTTTGCCCAGCTCTTGATCTTCTTCGTGTCCCTGTAAGCGTTTGCCTGGTTTGGTTGCGTTGCGGCACGAAACCTGTTTGATCCCTTCAGCGATGAGCCTCACACGCTGACGAGCAAATGGCACTGCTCGTCCGGCATCATCGGCAGCTACGACTACGGCGACTTCTTCGGGCGCGTGCTGCGCACGGCAGTGGTCTATAAAGTCATCAGCATGAACCTGACGCTCGGGCTCTCGATCCTGCGCCTCGCGTTCATCCCGCTGTTGCTCATGAGTGTCGCCGGCACATCGCTCTACTCGTTCGGCCCCGACAGTCTGGGCGCGCTGGTGCACAACATCACACTCAATTTGCTCGTCAGCCTCTTGACGGGCTTGTTGTCCACGGCGACGATCGGTTACGCGCCGCGCATGCTCACGCCGAAGAACCGCGAGTCAGACGGCGCGATCATGGTCTTCTTCCTCTTCTTCGGTATCGCCAGCGGCTCGACGTTCGGCTTCTTTGTCAGTGAGTACGGCTGGCTGTAACTGTAAGCACATTTTCGGCTGCGAGGTCTTGTTGGTTCACTGAATGGGCCAAGCAAAAACACTGAATAACAGTGCACGAAATCGTTGTTTTGACTCTTTCATGCCGTTTATTTTTACTTTCTCCAACACTTAAATCAATTGACTTGAAGAAAGACTGCTATACCAAGCACCAATTAAAAAGCCGAGACGTCGTTTCTGAACTGGAGCGGTGCAAGACCGAGGAAAACACTTGATTTCAGTATATAAACACCGAGTTCAAGGTCGAGAACCGGCTCAGACTTTTGCAGTCGCCACTTTACGTGTTAGCTCGGCTGATCAGCACAAAATAATGACTTGGATCGAGTATGCATCGCGGGTCCCTTCGTGACGCTTGGATTTTCCCCCATTGTACAACGCCCAAAAGCTGGCAAATGATCTCCTTGACTTCAAAAATGCGAGATGTAGAGCCCGAAGGCATTGTTCCCGCCGTCCGGCCTACGCACGGTCTGTATCAAGCAGGAAAGCCGAGAAAGCACAATCAATGCACTGTCACTGCAGCACACAACCGGGCGCAAAGCCTCCGGTCGGTGCTGACCGGAGTAGGGGGAGTGCCATGGCTGGCGTGCATTTCAAAGCTTTGGCCGAGCCATGCGCCCCCTGTGTACACTGTACAGTAAGCTTACGCCGTGTGAGAGCCCCGCGAGTGGTGTGCAGTGGCTCATTCTGCAGTCTGCGGGGTTGGCCACAGGCGCGAGACAAAACACTCGAGACCGGCGGAATCGCGCGCTGACGACGACAAGCACGATGGAGTCACCCAACAAGAACGACAAGCTGCTGGTGCAGGACGTCGGCGCCCTCGAGGACGGCCGCGA
>JAASGW010000100.1:0-63371 GCA_023334395.1 Phytopythium sindhum
GTTGACGAAAAAGGTGATGAGGGTGGTCCAGCATAATCATGTAAATCAGTACTTCAATGTTTGTTTCGATCACCATCTTGAAATCGGATATGGGAGGTAATGTAGCAGCCCCGGTGAGCCTAAGAGGGGGGGATGATTGTAGAAGTACAGCAGCGTGTTGTCCATGGTGGTACTCTGGAGCACGGCGCAGCTGTACGGCGACCCACGGCCCAACAGGAGCAGCCAGCGATAAGCGCGTCTTCACCCGAAGCAACTACAGCAGAAGGTGAACGCTCACCGGTAATGTGCGAGACAGCAAGTCGAGTGGAAGCAGCCTACTGACCGCGGGGCACGCGTTCGCGACCGGCCTCAAGATCACGTTTCGCAAGGAGTTGCTGGACGAGCGCCAGCGCCTCGCGAGCACGTGCTTCGCATCATCACGATCATCAGGCATTGAACGCCCGCTTTCTCTGTCACACGCTGAGTCCATGTGCACACTTGTCACGATAGTCTTGACCATTTCATCCTTATCACTAGGCTCTAAGCTATAAACCCTCGCTGCTCAGCACAGCTGAATCTCGCGGATGAGCTCGAACAGCTCGTCATCCACGTACGCGGGCAGGTCCTGGCTGGCGGCAGCCTTGCCGCGGCGCTTGCCGTACTCCTGCAGCTGCTTGAGCACGGCCGCGTTGCTGGTGCCCTTCTTGGCCTCCTTGCGGATAAATACGACGCTGTTGACGTCCTGCTCGCTGGGGCGCAGCACGAACGCGCTTGCGCCCTCGAATGCGAGCTTGAGCCGCGCGAGGATCTGCTGGAACAGTACCGAGTCGCGGCACGACACGTTCAGCAGCATCACGCCGCCCTCCGCCAGCAGCACGTACGAGTCGCGCAGGAATTTGTCCTCGACGAACGCCACGGGCGGGCAGCTCATGCCGACGCTACGCTCCTTGGCGTCCACGTCCACGATGATCGAATCAACGTGCAGCTCATCGTTCGAAGGCGAATGCTTCGCACTCGCTGCACGCTCACCCACATATGCGAGACCGTCCGCGACCACGACGCTCATACGGCCGTCTTGCTGGAAGCCGAAGAACTGCTCCGCGACCGTCACGATGGTCGGGTCCAGCTCGCACGCCGTCATGCTGACGCTGGGCGCGTTATCATGGACGTACTTGGCCAAGCAGCCACCGCCGAGACCGATCAGCAGCGAGCGGTGCGTGCTGCCGCCTTGAGCGCGCGGGCCGAGCCACGCGGCGTGCAGCGCGGCGATCATGCCCTTGTGGTAGTCGAACGCCAGGTAGGACGTGTCAACGACCGCCGAGCTCTTCTTCTTCTTCTTGCTTTTCTTCTTCTTGCTGCTGCCCTCGCCACCGGCATTCGTGGTACCACCGCCCACGATGAGCCGCACTTCACTCTGGATCACGTTCGTGTTGCTCAAGAACACGAGACGACGCAGCCGGTCGCCGGAGTCGTCGACTTCTTCGATGAAGTACGCGCCGCTAAGCGGCGACTGGCCCTGGTGGACGATGTTGCGCTTGCCAAGGCCCTCCTCGACCGTCAGGTACGGGATCTTCTCGTTCATGCCAAGCGTCTCCGGCGCGAGCTCGAGGATCTTGGCGTTCAGCTCGTCTTGGACCTGCGTCGTGCTGTCGAACTGGTGGCCGCGGCCGAGCGCCACGAGGATTAGGCGGCTGAAGCCTGCGCCGCCCGCCAGTTCTACAGCGCCCTCCTCCGTCGCGAACATCCACTCGTGCTCGCGGCCCTGCGGGATGAGGAACACGGCGCAGCTGCCGTTCGCGCCGCGCATGCTCACGTCCACGAGTCGCAGCGTGAACCGCGGCACGTGGTCCACCTCGGGGGCAGTGGCGTCTGAGCTGTTGTTGGCGATCAGCTCGATGACCTCCTGCCGGCCGACCTGCAGCTTCTTGAGTCCGCCCTGCGTCATGGTGTACCACTGCGTGGCCTCGACCTCGTGGGTCAGCCATTGCTGGCGCGCCGTGCCGCTCTCATGCTCGAACGACTTGGCGTTGTAAATGGCCTTGCGCGCGCTGGCCGTGCTGCGCTGGCACTTGGCGGCCGTCACAAGGAACGGCACGAACGGCTTGCGCGCGTCGCGCGGCACCTCCCGCACCGTGACGGCCCAGCCCGTGGCCTTGGCAGCGTCGCTGTCGGACTCGGATGTGGCCGAGACGCAGAAAAAGGTGAGCACGTGACGAAGGATGAAGTCCTGGGCCATGGTGACGCAGCAGTAGCGGCCGCCGGGCGCGAGCACGCGCTGCACCTCGAGCAGCATTTTGGTGGCGTCCTGGCGGATCTCGGGCGTATCGCTGGCCATGAGCGCGTCGAGCGCGCCCTTGTCGACCACGAGGTCGAAGGACCCGGAGGCGAACGCGCTCATGTCCGTCATGTCCATGACCTCCCACTTCATGTCCGGGTGCTTGCGGCGCATCTCGTCCACGACGCGCTCGCTGAAGTCGATGCTCACGAGCGTCAAGAAGCCGTCGTCCGCGAGCTGCTTGCTCAGCTCCGAGTTGCCGCAGCCCACGACCAGCACGCGCACCGCCTTCTTGAGCTTGTTGAGCATCGAGGTGGACGCACCAGCGGGCAGACCCAGTTCGGTCAGCAGCCCGCGCTGCAGCTGCGCGTACTCGCCATACCACTCAAAGGCCTCCTCGCTGCGCTTCTCGAAGAACAAGTCCCAGTACTCCTTCTTGCGGAAGTCCTCGTAATGGCGCGGTAGCAGGTCGCTCATGACAGATGCTGCGGGTGCGGATACAGGTGCTGAGGGTGGTAGAATCGCGCTGGAGGGCGCAGGCAGCGAGCAGGAGGTGGCGGAAGTAGCGGTCGCTTGGCGCCCGCAGCTTTTGGTTGGGTGGCTGCGCTCTTGCTGGTCAATGCCCAACGCGTCTGGAATTGTTCGAATCGCAGTGTCGATAATGTATTTTCGACGTATTCGACTGAACCGGACCGGTGGGACACTGGTGGTGAACCGTCAAATGCTCACATTGCCACTCGTATAAAGTAAATAGTACGCGTGTGTTTTGTAAATAACGTTTTTGGTAACTTACTCAAGTATATACGGTTCGATAGAGAGCGCTGTAATCGAATGGGTGCGGTGAGTGCACACCTTTTTTTTGGGCCACGGCAGCCGACGGACATTGGCCAACGAACGTGGAGCGGAGAGGAATCTAAAGCAGAGAAAGGCAGCCATCCACCACCAGGTGTCGCCCCCGCGCTCCCCCATCGCCTTCCCCGCCCCATCGACGCCTCGCCAACGCTTCGGACCCACCACACCATGGACGACAGCAACCAGCGTACGTGTGCGCGCCATCGGCGCTTTTCTAGGCCCAGAACTGACCGAGATACGCGTGATGCATGATGGGTGATGCAGCCAAGAAGACTTCGGGCCTGAACCCGTCGGCCAAGACGTTCTCGTTCAATCCGAGCGCCTCTTCGTGGACGCCGTCGTTCGTGCCGCCGCCGCCGCCGCCGCCTGCGCCGCCCGCGTTCAATCCCGTGATGCCCGTGCCCAAGAAGGGCGGCGCTGCTGTCATCGGCGGTGCCGCCGCCGCTGCCCCTGCCAGCCCGAAGAAGGCGACGCCCGTGAGTAGCCCGAAGAAGGCCGCGCCGGCGGTGGAGCAGGTCGAGGAGCAGATGGAGAAGCTCGCGGTCGAAGACAAGCAGGAGGAGGAGGCCAAGCCCGCCGCTGCCGAGAACGCCGACGAGGAAGAGGACGAGTTCGTCGAGGAGGAGGAGGTCGGCGACGAGGATCCGCGCGAGCATCTGAACGTGGTGCTGATCGGCCACGTCGACGCCGGCAAGTCGACGCTGTCGGGCAACATCCTGTACCTGATGGACCAGGTCGACAAGCGGACGATCGAGCGGTTCGAGAAGGAGGCCAAGGCGCGCAACCGCGACAGTTGGTTCCTTGCGTACATTATGGACACGGGCGAGGAGGAGCGCGCCAAGGGTATCACGGTTGAGGTAGGCCGCGCGCGATTCGAGACGGAGAACCGCCGCTTCACGATCCTGGACGCGCCCGGCCACAAGAACTACGTGCCCAACATGATCCAGGGTGCGTCGCAGGCTGACGTCGGCATCCTGGTGATCTCGGCTCGTAAGGGCGAGTTCGAGACGGGCTTCGAGCGCGGCGGACAGACGCGTGAGCACGCCATGCTCGCCAAGACGCTCGGCATCAACAAGCTGGTCGTCGTGATCAACAAGATGGACGAGGCCAACTGGGCCCAGGAGCGCTACGACGAGTGCGTCAACAAGCTGCGCCCGTTCCTGCGCACCTGCGGCTTTGCCGTCAAGCGCGACGTCATCTTCATTCCCATCTCGGGTCTGAACGGTGACAACGTCAAGGAGCCGCTCGACAAGGCCAAGGCTCCGTGGTACGAGGGCGAGTCGCTCATCAAGTGCATGGACACGATGCACATTGGTGGTCGTAACCCGGAGGGCGTGTTGCGCGTGCCGATCCTCGACCGGTACCAGGAGCGTGGCACGGTTGCCATGGGCAAAGTCGAGTCGGGTGTGCTCAAGACCGGCCAGAAGATTATGCTCATGCCGACGCGCGCCACGGCTGTCGTCAACCAGGTGTACATCAATGACGCCCCTGTGCGCACCGCCAAGCCCGGTGAGAACGTGCTGATCCGTCTCTCGTGCGGCCTCGACGACGTGCAGAAGGGCTTCGTGCTGTGCGGTGTCAAGGAGTCTGAACCGCCGCGCGCCGTCCACGCGTTCGCCGCACAGATCGCGCTGGTGGACACACTGGAGCACCGTCCGCTGCTGACGGCCGGCTACAAGTGCATCCTGCACATCCACACGGTCGCGCAGGAGTGCACGGTGGCCAAGCTGCTTCGCCCCATCGACCCCAAGACGGGCAAACCGGTGAAGAAGCACATCACGTTCATTAAGCAGGGCCAGTCGGCGATTTGCCGAATCGAGGTGGAGCAGAGCATCACCATCGAGACGTTCGAGCACCTACCGCAGCTCGGCCGCCTCACGCTGCGCGACGAAGGAAAGACCATCGCCATCGGCAAGGTGCTGCAGCTCGAGAAGCACTCGACCGAGTAAGCGCCTCACAAACTGGAGTCGACCGCGTCGTCGATGCATCTCAACCAACTTACCTCATTGCGCGGGGCTGCGTCTTCGGTTTAGCTCCCTCGTCTCATTCAAGATGCACTCGACGAAGACCGCGTGACGTGTGATGAATGAAGCAAGTTCGTGCTTATCCTCGTCGCGTTCGTGCTTTGCTTCCCCTCTACCCATGACCCTACATCATTCAAATGATTATCATGTGCAGGCTGTACGTGTTGGACAACTTGATCTCGACATGAAGGACAAGGGAACGACGCTGTTCTGCAGTGCAAAACACTATCAGTGGTGGCTCTCTACATGCCGTAAGTTGGGCGCGGAAGCTCGTACTTGTTCGGGTAGTCCCAGTCGAGTTTGTCCTCAAAGAACAGGTGCGACAGCTCACTATCCACGCAGAAGTTCCGCTCAGGCGCCCGCATCCTCCATCTCCTGCACCGTGCGAACAATGTCTGAGAAAAAAGGAGGCGCGTCACAGGTCCCAGGTGTTCGCGAGGCGCGCGCGCTCATCCAGCCATTCCTTGCGGAACGTGTCGAACCGGTACAAGCTCTTCTCCCTCCGCGATATCTTGAGGTCGGTCGCGAGCGCGTGCCCCGCGGCCAGCAGACTGCTCGCGCTGGACTTGCTGTCCCGCACGTTGCCGGTAAGCGTTGATCTCTTGCTCGTGCCGCTGTAGTTGCTTCGAGTAGAGACGCGCTTGTCGCTGGCTGCTCCCGCCAGATCATCGTACAACTGCGCCGTGCTCCAGAGCACCACCATGGACAGCACACGGCCGTACTTGTCGTCTGTCTTAGCGCCCACGACCCGCGCCGCCACCGTTCGCTCGCCGATTGCCACCATCCCGCTGGAAGCCCCTGCCGCGCTCGACACCGAGTACACGGACGTGGTCGCAAGTGACTTGCCGGGTAGCCCACCTCTGCTGTTCACACCGCTGTTCCGGTACAACCGCTCGCAGAAGAGTACGGCGTCGCCACGCACGAGGTCGCCGACTTCTGCGCACTCGATCGTGAAGTGCTCGGCCGCGTTGGACACTCGCAACGGTCCACCGCCGCATGCGCGCTCCTCTTCTCGAGAACTTGGCGTGCAGATCTGCGTGACAGTCGACTGGTCGCTTGCTGCACTGACACGGTTGAGTGCAACGACTCGCACGCGGTAGACGGTGCTCGGCAGCAGCTCGTTGACCGCTGCGACTGGTTCGATGCCTTCGTACACGCGCGTCCAGTTCCCGCTGTTCACCGTTGCGCTGCGCCCCGCGCCCGTCGATATGTCGGTGCTGTCTCCGCTCGGCAGCGTCTCGATGAGTTTGCACTCGAGCACAAACTTGTGGGCGCCACGAGCGCCAGCATGCCACCGCAGTAGCGCAGAGGTGCACGAAACGCTGATACAGCCAGGACGAGACGGCGCGGCCGGCACCGTCCACAACTCGAGCGCGTCGCTGAGTTGGCTGCTTGCGTGCGCAGACACAACCCGCAGACGGAACCGGTAGAGCGTGTTGGCTTCCAGCCCAGCCACCACTGTGCTCGTGTCTTTCCCGCGGTAGGACACGATCGCCATTTCGGACGAGGAAGAAGGAAATGCGCGCACTTCTTGGTCGATTCTGTCGCCTCGCTGGCCGCGATCGCGCTTGAGCACGTACTGGACGTCGTCGGCGCGGTTCCACCAGCGCGCGAACTCGGAGAAGGAGATCCGGCCGTCCGAGTCCGTGTCGAACTCGGCCAGGTACGCGGCGAGGCGCTCGTCCGACGGCACGACACCCAGCTCCGCCAGCAGCGAGCGGAACTCGGGTAGCTCGATGTATCCGCTCTTGTCCACGTCAAGCCGATCAAACCGCGCGCGGAAGTCCACGCTGCCGTCGTCGAAGCCCGTCTCCTGCGCCCACTCCTTGAGCAGTCGCGAGATCTCGTCGCTCTGCTTGGGCGCCACCGCTCCGCCGCTGACATTGCCTCCATTCTGCCGCTTGATGGTCATGCCGGAGCCGCCGTTGCGCTGCTGTAGGGCTTCGTACGCTATGCTCGGGCGTGCAGTGGCAGCACTCCACTTGAGTTTGACTGCTGTGCTGGATGCTACGCATTCGGTCGGCGGTGCAGGCGTCGGTAGTAGCGTGTTGACGACGATAGGCAGGCTATGGAGACTGCAGCGGCCCTCTTCGTTCTCCGCCTGCACTCGGAATTGGAACGTGCTGCCACTCGGTAGTCCGTGAACGACGAACGACGGCGTCGCGCCCCTGTAGATCTCCACGTACTCGCCGTTGGCCTCGTTCGTGCACTGCTTGAGGATGAAGCGGCTCGTACCAACGGTAGGCGGTGGATCGATGCGCTTCCTCGATGCCGCGCCTCCAGCTCTCGACGATGCAGACGATCCAAGCAACTGTGACCGTGAGCTCGCTCGTGACAGCTTACCGCCGCCAATATCATCGCCACCGCTATTGTTATCAGCGTTGTCATCATCGACGCTAAAGACGCCATGGAAGAAGCTGAGGAACTCGTTCCATGAGAGGTTCTCGCTGTCGTCCGTCTCAATGGCGTCGAACACGCTCAGCGGCGGGCCGTTCCCGTCAGTTTTGGCCTCGTTCGCGATCGTCACGCGCTGCAAGAAGTCGAGAAGCCGCGGCTGCCGGCGCTCGAGCTGGTCCATGAACTCGTCGCGTGAGATGACGCCGTCTCCGTCGGCATCTGCGTCGTCGAACACGCGTCGTAGCTCGCGAAGGTGGCGCTGGTACGACCGGGAAGTATCCCAAGCGAGTGCGATACTACTAGCACTCACCTTGACCGCCACGGGTGCTGGAGGCGCGGCCGGTGCTGTCACGAAGTACGCGAAAGTGTAGGGCCCCGCGCCAAATCCGTTGAGCGCTCGGATGCGGAAGGCGTACTTGGCGTTGGGCGCGAGCCCCGTGACCAGGAACTGATAGCGCGGCTTGCCACCGTTGTCGCTGAAGTCACACGGGTCGCGGCAGATCTCGCGGTACTCGTTCTTGCGGAAGCTCGGCGAGCCCTCGGCACCTGCGGTCTCAAGCTGGTAGAAGGCCGCGCCGTTGTTCCCTGCCACACGAGGCGGTACCCAACGCAGCAGCAGCATCGTCGTCGCATCCACCGCCGGCTCATTGTCGTCATTGTTATCGTTGATGTCATCGTCGTCTTCAACACGGTAGAGCGGTGGGGCGTCCGGCGGCTGTCCGTTTGTCACCAGTTGCTGAAGAACGCGCTGCTCGCGTGGCATTGCCGACCAGAGCTCGAGCTTCTTGAGGTATGGAAGCGCCTGCTCGTCGCTCCACTGCGAGAACAAGCAAGGCGCAGGTGCGATCTTCTTCACAACTCGCAAGTCGCACTCAGGAGTGCACATGAACCGCCCACCGCCCTGCTCGCGACGCTTAACGTGACCTGGTAGCTCGGCTCGCAGTCGACTGCCTCCGCCTCCACAGGTGCTGGAAGTGTTGCTCACGACGAGCTGGAAGGCGCGCAGCATGCCGCACTCGTGGCACACGGTCTCCCACATGCAGACATGGCGCAGCAACATGTCCGTGTCTCCGTGGCACTGGATACGTCTCTCATCGCCCACGACTGCCAAGAACTTTGGCATGCTCACGCGCTCTTCCTGTCCATCACCACCGCCTTCTTCCTCGCTGTTAAAGTACTCGACGAGCCGCTGGGCCTCTTCAGGCTGCACGATGATGCCCTGGTCGGCTAGAAAGCGCGTGAACTCACGCCGCGTCATGGTCGCATACCGCTCCATCCGTTGTTGCTCATTGAGATCGTCCGAGACGGGGTCGTTGTCGTCATCGTCGCCGTTGTCTCGCCGCACAATTGCACGCTTGTACTTACGCTCGCAGTGATCAATGAACGCCTGCCGGTAGTTAATGCCGCGGCGATGCAGCAGTTTGAGGAACACGTCACGCAGTGCTGAGGATGGGCAGTGAATGTCACAAGCAACCGGCGGGAAACTCTCCCAGAGTGCTCGGCAAGTCGACACGCCCCTGAAGTCCCCTGTCCAACGCACCCATGCTTCCAGCAACGTTCGATCTACGGCCTTGAGCGCGCGCCCGACCTGTTCCCACTTGGTCATGGCCGTGTCTTGCGCGTCCCCTTCGTCTTGTGGCTCGTTATCGTCCTCTGAAGGTTGTGGCAAGTGGTCCAGAAACTTGAGCGCCTTGTCTCGGAGCGCCTTGTGCGCTGTCCAGGCCGCGAAGCTTGCCTGCGACTGTTGACGCCGCATCTTGTCGCCTTCGCTACGCTTCTTCCTCGCCGGGTTGTTGACGCGCTCGAACTGATACCGGTCTTTGGTGAAACCCGAATCCTCGTCGTCGTATCCCCCGCCGCCGGAGTCAGAGAAATTGGCGCGCAGCACGTGCCCTTGCTTGACGAGCAACTGCTTGCACTTCTCAAGGTCTCCACCACGGCCCTGGAAGCCGTCGTTCATGGCGTGCACGTACTTGAGCCCGCTGTTCTTCATGAGCTCGACGGTTGTCGATGGCGCCTTGAAATTTTTGCGGCGCACGGCGCCCTTGCTCGAGAAGTCAAAGCGCGCACTGGTCGCCTTCTCCTCTTTCGTCGGCGTTGGCATTCGGATGCGCAAGCGGTCCTTCTTGCGCACCCACGCGCTGTGCGCCGCGATGCCGCCCTCGGTCTTCTCCTTCTGCTCATCGCGCTTCTGCGCCTCGATGGCCTCTTCGTCCTCCTCAACCCACTGCAGCATGCGTTTGACGCCGAGCTTGTTGAGCGCCTGCAGCTCCAGCGCCGCTGTCGCTAGCGCTTCGCTGTTGTACGAAGCTGAAGACGATCCTGCCGAGATGGAGCTCGCTAGCACGGCGGTCAACTGCTTCTTCTTGTCTTGCGGCAGCTTCTCGAACTCGCCCAGCTTGGTTTGGAGATATTCGACTACGCGGTGCTGTGCCTGCTTCCAATACCGCTTGCACAGCGTCAGGAAGAGCTGAAGCCATCACCACAACACACCAAGGTCAGTCCGGTAACCAGCCAGCAACTCTATCGATCAAGCTTACTACGCACGGCGTTCTGCTTCTTCTGGTCGACCGTGAGCGCTCGGCGCGCGGCGATCTTGGCTGTGTCGCCTTTCTGTGGCTTGGCAGCCTGGTGCCACTTGAGCGTCATGTAGTACCGGTCGGGCTCGACGTCGTCGTGCTCCATCATCTGCCGCGTGCCGATCGCGAACTGCGACGCCTCCTTCTCCGTCAGCGGGACACGCGAGAACGTGTGGTACCGCGTCGTCCACTTGACCCACAGCTCACCGAGAGATCGGAGGAGACATGAGCACGAGCGCTGCGCTCGCCCAGAACCCCCGTCACCGTTTTCGACCACGCTGCACTGCGCGAGCACGGTCTGCGCCATCCTCACGGCTGCTCGCGAGATCTTCTGCGCGCCTGGAGACAGACATTTCCCTTCACCCGCGGCCACGATTTGATCAGCGAGTGTCAGCACCGCGGACGGCAGCAGATTGCTGCTAGGACCGACGCTTCCTGGTCGGAATGGGACGAGTGTATCCGACATTTTTGCCGTGATCTGGCCGGGAGTCGTGTTGATGCAGCGACCGCAGAGCGAGCACTTCTTAGCGGGGCACTGACATCGCGAGCGCTGTCGGGTAACGGCATGCCCGATGTTGCGGCACACGCCGGGGCAGTCGCAGCGCTCTGATCGGCCAGTCTTGAGCGCGCAGTCGGTGGCTGCGAGCGACACAGCCACGTCCAGCCACTTGTCGTCGCTGGCAGCGCGCTCCACGTTAAGCTTGGCGAGCGCCTGCGCCATGCGTTCATACTTGTCCTTGCGCGCGACCCACACGTCGAACTGCACGCCGCTTGTCGTGCTCCCGTTGTTGCTGACATTGCTGCCCTTGGACTCGTCGGCGACCGTGGGGCTGGGATCCTGCTGCTTCCGGCCGATTGCGACGGGCATCACAGCGTCGACATCCTCGTCCTCGTCGCCGAAGGCGTTGTTCTCATAAAGATCGTCGACCGCGTCCGTTGCGGAGACCGGCGGCCGCAGCATGGTCTGCTTGCTGCCGTTGCTCCGAGCAGAGCTTGACGTGCTCGCGCGATTTGTGATCGCCATCCTGGGTGTTAGACTTGTAGCAGTTGGAGACCAACCTGATCGTGTGAAAGACAAGTGCGCACGCGCATGCTGCTTGACCCGGAGCAAGCGGCAGTCGTCTATTTATTATTCTGGGCAGCTGCCCAACTGCCTCACTCGGAGCATGTGCTTGCTGTAAATATCACCACGAAACGGAAGCCCTGCGATGCGAACGAGAAGCAACGGCTTGGTGGTGTTTCGAGCCGTGGGAATGAGAGTGATTCGCTAGCAATTGAAACTTCAACGACCAAGCCGCGGGTCATTATGCCGCCATATACACATGAGCATGCGTCGCTCACCTTCGCGTGCTCTTCTCTCTCGCCTCCGCAATCTGAAGCATCACATAAAACTACAACATGGTGTGGCAACCAAGGACGAGATGGTTGACTCACGTTCGCACCTCTGCGTCACACGCCGGCTCTTGTGTTCTCCTTGAGAACGAGGTGGACACGCCGGCGCGCCACGGGTCGATACTTAACGCCGCAGCTACTCGAGGTGTCGTCCGTGGTGTCCAACGACTCATTTGTTGGTGTGTACTTGGGGCCCTCCCAGTAGATCTTGCCGCATTCCTCGCACTTCCAGAACTTGGTGGCCGACTCGAGCGCCTTCTTGACGTTCTTGGAGGTCTGCGTGCGCACAGAGTCGATATCGACGATCGCGAAGTTTGTCGAGTTGCAGCGAGCACAGCGTGACGCGCGATCTTCACGCTTCCATAGGAGCCCGAACTGCGCTTTGACTTCGCGGAACTGCTTGTAGCATTCGTCGTCGGATAGAACAAAGCACGCACCTGCGTCGCGCCGGCTGGGTAACTGCGTGTCGCGCGTCAGCACGATTCGGTCCTCCCTTGCAGCCATCGCAAGCATTTCTCTCTTTGGATCGTGCACGTTGGTGAACGAGGCATCGTTCCAAATCACGACGTCGACGCCGGTGGTCCGCAGCCATCGTCCGACCTGAGCCACCATCGAGTCAGCGAGGAACTTGTATTCTAGTGCGCTCTGGGTGTTGTCGATGATCGTACGGAGCTCGTCGCCGATGCGAGCACCTCCAATCGCCTCAGCTAGCCCGACGGTCACAGCGAAGTCATCAGTCGGGTCCGTAACAGCGTAATCGGCGACACTCTCGATGTCGATGAGCTCGAAAAATGCCGCCGATTTGATCCAGATGACTGTATCAGCTGACCCGCTTCCAGCAGCAAGGTAGCCCGCATTGTGAAGGCTGCAGTCCGCATAAATCGGGATTCCTGCATCGCGTGGAAGGCCAGCTTTAGCCGCAGTTGAGCTGCCAATCGATGCTCGATGGCCGAAGGGAGCCACGGTGCCAGGAGCAAACCCAAACACTTCCACGCACTCAGTTGCCGTTGCCAGCCGGACCTTTCGACGCCCGACGCGGAAGGCACGCGCGAGCTTGCTCATATCCAGTTTGCGTCGTGCGTCGATGCAGACAACGCTAGGTTGGTCTGCGATCACACGGGAATAAAGGGAGCTAATTAGTGTTCTGGTCACATCCATAAGCACATGAAAGAAAATCGTACCTGCGGCAAAGAGGCAGATGCTGTTCACCGGGCAAAACACTTCGCGCCGATCTTTGCTCGAAGTTTGAAGCGTCTTCAAGGCTTCGTACGGAACCAGCGAGATTTCTGCAAACCGGGGATCCAGCTCTTGGCAGCGAGCGATGTTACTTTGGTGCCCATCAGCTTTTTGGCGCCAAAACTTCTGGACCTCTTGAGGTGTCACAAGGGACGAAGCGCTTTGAGACTCCGCGACACGAGTCTTCCAAGCGCTCTGATACTCGGTGCGTCTCACGACGCCTTGTGATACGCTTTCCGTGTCCAACCGTGTTGTCAGAGACAAAACGGAAGCACAGTGGCCCGCACCGAGTGAAATCGCTTCTGTCTTGTGCTTGAAAGGTTGGCTGGCGCTGCTTCACATAATTCGTGAACAAAGATGAGTATTAACGCAACACAACTTGGTGCTTGAAAGCAGGATCATGGATCTTACCCAGTCGCACTCGAGATCTTCTCCACAATCTGAACCAAGCAATAAGCATCGAGCGCCGCATACTCGATTTGCTGGCTCGAAAGTGGGCGCTGCTCCCAATCGGACAGCTGCATTTTCTGTCAAGAGTAAATCAAAAGAGGAGAATGATTAGATGATCTCTGAGGAATGCGGGTCAAAAGTTGCAATGGCTCGGCCGCTACCTTGTTCAGCGGCTTGCCGAGAAATCTCGCGGTAGTCGTTGACAGACTGTTGCCGCCAGCATAGCCACTCGAAGCATCGTTGACGTCTTTGAGCTGTGGAGCATGAAGAATGAGCACAAGTGTCAGCAGCGTGCGATGCTGACCTCGGAAGCAAGTCGGTCTTAAACGCACATCCAAGAACGATGTGATCTTCCAGAAAGCGGCTCTCTCCGGGAACGTGTGGTGCAGAACTGAATAACGCACACGACAAGCACATCACACGTTGTTAAGGAAATAGGTTCAAGTTCCGATCGCAGCAAAGCTCATTTTACCTCTCAAGTCGGATTCAAAGTTGAATCCGACCTTCAGATGCGAAGTTGACGCAAAGAGTCGACCGACAAAGTCCTCGAACAGGAGGTCCGAGTCCTGTACAACATCACAGCACCAAAGCATCATTGTTAGTTGGAAGATGACCACAAAACCAACAATCCACTTCCAAGCGACCGACTTACATGTAGCTTGAGCAAATCGACGAGAACCACCACCGAGGACGACGCAATTTGCAAGATGCTTGCAATCGGCGAGCTGGTTGAAGTCGAGCGGGACGAAACTGGCTTCCACTCAACATCCAGGCCAACAACTTGGCTCGTTGACGCGGCCAAAGTCATCGCATCCGTTTCGTTCTGGCACCTTGGGGTCGGATTGTAGTTTTGATCCGCCGGAAAGAAAAGCTTAATCGCTTCGCGCACGCTGTCTTCCGAATCGCAGAATACAACAGCGTCTTCACCAAGAGTCAGCTTGAGATACTCGGTCCCAGCCAAATCTGAGTTCTCGCCGGCTCGAGGCGATGTTGTCGTCGCCACTGCGCACTCAGCGCTCTCCGAGACCAACTTTATCAGCTCCTCCTTATCTGTGCCGGCCGGGATTCGTTCCAACAACTGCGTGGCAAACGATAGTTCTCCCACCGCAAGCATGTGCGTTAGCAGCATTCGCTGGAGGGTTGGATCGCTCCCAACAAACGTAATCGCCAGTTGCCAGCGTTTGTTTTCGATCAGCCGGGTTAAACCGTCTCGGCTGTACAGAACGTCTAAACACGCCACGGAAGTGCATTCAGCGATCAGTTTAAAACGTACAGCTGATAGACAACATAAACTTACCGATGCTCGGATACTCTTGCTGCAAAGCAAAGTTCGACACAAGACGATGTGCCTGCAAACGTGGAGTATGAGCAGTCAGCAAAGATACTTACGGCCTGAACAGTGTGCATGGATGCCCACGTACTCGCTTGAAGTCGCGAACTTCAATGGCTGTCTCAATCAGGATCCTCGCGAGTCCTGCATGTGAACAATGAAGCCACCCCACTGTCAGTGAGAAACACAAAGCAATAGATCATCGGTATTGCCACTTACTTTTCGTTTCGCTGTCGTCAAACGTTCTCACCAGCAGCTCGGCTGACACCCAGTCCTTCGCCTGGATCATCGCTTGCGCAATTTCCGGCAACCTCGACAGCGCATGGGAGTGGATCGCACACAGCTTTATCACTGCACTGTGGCTTTTGGAGGACAGCAGCGCGTCGACAGCGTCGTCGACCAGGGAGGAGTCGATATCGATGATGTGGAACAACTCGAGCAGCTCGACCAGCAGCTTTTGGTCCTGTCGTTGGCACAACTATCAGGTCGGACGAGGACGCATTTTACGTCTGACAATCGATCGATGGACTTACCACAGCAGATCCGCTCCCCAGACTGCTCACACAAAACGCTCTCAGCTCTTCATTCGCCTCTCCCTGAAGGCGGCGCAGCTCGTGATGCTCGTCCGACTCCTCCCCCTCCATCAGCGTCTTGAGCGCGTTCCCGACCAAGAACGCGAGCGGAGAGGTGGGCTGCGCCTTCACCTTGCTTTTCTTCTTCACAGCCCCACCTTGAGAAGGCGAGGTCGCGCACTCATTGGAGGCCAATCGCACAAGTGCATCCGTCACGAAGCGCCAGAACGCGCTCCGATCCGCGTCGCCCTCGTTCACTCGCGCAAAAGCATCCGCCAGCACCTTCTCCAGATGCTGAAACCTGTTGGGCACCCGCGCCAGCTCTCGGCTGTAGAACGCAGCATGGAGGCGACAAATCCATGCGGTCGTCGCCTCAACTCGTTCTTCCGACCTGCCGGCCAGCCAGCCCTCGTATATCGCGACCAGGTCGTCCCCCAGCTCTCCCGACACGGGAGAGACACCGCTCGTCATGTCGCTCAGCTCTCGTCTCCTAGAGCTGGCCGCTTTTAGGCGCTAAAGACGAATGAAGGCGCCGCGTCCGTCCCACCGCCCGTCGCATTCCTTTCCTATCGCTTGCTTTGGATGGCTCGATGGTTAGTGATGGTCTCTGTCTTTGGAGTTGGGTGCACTTTCTCGGTGAATGATGGTCACTTCAACCCATACACTGACTCGCAACTTCTTAGTGTAACGTTAGTGAGTCATTAGGTTTTAAAGCAACATAAAGCGAGCGGCACGACGGAGTGTTGTTCCCACACGCACTTTCTCGCCTTTTCCTGGTATAAATGCTCATCCAGGAACTGCCAGCGCGCCTGGAGGCGCTGTTCAAGGCGTGGGATGCGGGCCTCGGATGTGATGGCGAGCCTATAAAACTCCCCGACGTGGACAGCGCTGCCGGTGATGGTGAGTGCGCGGCTCTGGCGTGGGTGGAGGCGCTGCACGGCGCGTTTTATGCCGCTGCCCCGGTGCGCGGCGCGAACCGGTTCCTCAAGATGGAGGCGGCGCTTGCGGGTCTCTTTGGACGGATAAGCGTCGGGGCTGAGCGAGACTTCTGGTTGTTCATTGTCCGCGTCGTGCTGCTGCTGGCGCGTGAGAAAGAGGGGAGAACGCAGGGAATAATCGACGGCACTGACGCAGAGAACCGAATCAACGGCACTGGCGGGGACGCAGACACGGCGCGCGATGGCATTGGCAATGATGTTGCACCTACTGGAGGTTCAGAGTCGGCGGCGCAAAGCAAGAAGGACAAGAAGAAAAAGCAGAAGAAGCAGTCCCAGCCGTATGCGCCGCTTGCGTTCATGGTCGTCAACGCATTGAAGAAGCTGTTGGAGACGGAGGACGGGAGTGACCAGCGTGCGTACTGCCAAGAGGAAGGTCGTACCAGCTCGGCGCTCCGTGATTTCTGCATGAACGGTCTGAATGATTCGGGTTACGTGGTAAGACCAGAAAGCTTGCTTTTCTGATTGCGCCAGTCACCGAACTAACCACCACAACGGTTATTTTCTGATTGATCCTTTGACTCCAGGATCAAAAGCTCCTCGTGGAGATTATCGAGTTGTTCGCTATCACTGATCTGGATAGCATGCTCGTCACGGAAGCAGCGAGCAGGCTACTGTCGACTAGAAGCTACACGGCGTTGATCAAGCTCGTGGGCATATTCTCCTCAGTCGACTGGACCCTCGAAGATTACGTAAAGTCGATGACAAGTTCCAAAGACTGGTCGTCGGCTGAACTACTTGTGAAAACGCTTGACCAGTCTCCAGACAGACGTGCGTATCGCCAACAATCTTTCTGTGCTGTCATCGCAGATATGGCGATTCAAGTGTGGATTCTAACCTCGACTAACGCAATAATGCGGTGCCTTCAACATCGTGCAGCCTTATCCAGACTCCTAATCGAAGAAGCAATTGCTGTCCAAGAGTTCAAGCGGGTAAAAGTGACAGTGTTTGTAGACGCCGATGCACAAACTTAGGGTTTGCCTAACACTACGCGTTTTTTTTACAGGCGCATCATCTCGTCCACAAGTTTGAGCTCCAAGAAGCATACCCAGACATTGGTACACTTGTCCAGCTTACCGTGTCTAGACTCGCTCGATACTGACAGAGGTGCGGTTGTTCTCCTCCAAATCTTGTGCAGAGCATTTATACTTCCGCGACGGCCTGATGAAGTTGATTGAGAAGCAGCGCTGGGACATCGCGATTTCATTTGCCGGCACTGACGAGTCACTTCAACGGACGGTGCTCGAAAGCATGGTGGCTGCTGGCGAGTTCTTTCGCGCGGTGCAGCTTGCAAATGTGTTGCAGCTCGAAGATTTTCATATCAGCAGCGACACCCATTCGTCACTCCGTAGCATCTCCCAGTTTCACGGCAGCACTTTTGCCGCCGCTGTCAACGGGTTTCTGGAGCTCGAGTTGGATTATGACTTCGCCGTGCAGTTTTGCTCCTCCGAGTTGGATGTTCGAAGAGCATGCGAGCACTTCTTCGGACGTGAGGCCGAGCAACAGGATGCGAAGAGCAACCTCACGAGCAGCAGTGGTGTAGTTGCTGCATTTGACCGGGATCACGTTGTTGGACTTGATGTTGAGTGGAAGCCAACGTCAAGCAAGATTGCAGCTGCAACTGGCTCATTGACAACTACAGCAGTTGCGAGTATCTTGCAGATTGCAACTACGACGCGGGTGTTCATCATCGACCTGCTTGCGCTTCATGTGAGTTCTAGCTACTGCAGACAATCAGGAATTGTGTAGCAGTACTCACTGCTAATCATGCTGTGCGACGTTGATCTTACTCAGGAATGTTCCTACCTCTTTGACTCGTTCCTCCCGAATTTGTTCAACTCCCCGGCACATCTGAAAGCTGGCTTCGGTTTCGATACGGATCTGAAAGGTGCATGAACCTCGACTAGACTATCCATGCCTGCCGGCACGAGTCGCAGCTAATCTTTCTTTGTTGCAGTGCTGCATCAAACGTTCCCCGAAAGATCCGTGTGTCGATCAGCTGCTCCGTTTCTTGAGGTGCGTTTGCATTTGCCAGCAATCTGTCGCTCACACTGCCTGCTGGTTTCTTACATGCCTGGTCGCACTCATGGCATGAGCAGCTTAGCTCCATCGTGCACAAGTTCTTCGGTTCATTGACTGGAAACAGTTTATCGAGCGCGACCAGCGTCATTCTGGGCAAACCGTTGGACAAGGTGCGTCTCCACTCTCACTGACTCTCGTGTGCTACTAATTGTTGATTCCGCTAACTGTATCAACCGTGCGTGCATGCGCTTGCGTCACTCTGTTGAACGAGCAGAAGATGCAGCTTTCAAATTGGGACGACCGCCCGCTATCCCGTGACCAGCTTGCATACGCAGCTTTGGATGCCTACTGCCTCGTCCAAATCGTCGACAAACTGTAAGCTGAACCCGCTCGCTAGCTTTTGTAAAAGCCACGAAATCTTGTGATGAATTACTGACTGTTCTCTGTTCGATTATCAGCATGAGTGCCTCGGATCATTCGCCGAATGAAGCCACGCTACCAGCTTGGAACGAAGTTGCCGTACATATCGGCACTCTGTCGCTGTCGTCTCCGCTCGAGGACGAAGATGCCGAAGCTGCCATCGCTCTCAGGAAAGACTATCACGCTAACTGGCTTGAGACCCGCAAGGCGACAGTACATCCAGCCTCCGATCTACCCGACCGTTTGCGAGGCCCGGACGAGATCAGAAGTTTTTGGGATCAGCGACTGCAAGCCTGCGGCATGAAATCTGTGGGTGAGGATACTAATGTTGGCAGTGCTGCCGTTAGCACGCATCTCGAGTTCCTCCCCGTCGCGAACGCGCACGAGCTGCTCAAGCAACGGTCGGTAGAAGCCCATCCGACAGTAGTGGCTGTGAACAGCATTTGCTTCTTCGCGGACGGTACGCCTCGTCGTGTTGAGTGAATCTTTGCTGGTGTTGAAGTTCAAGTGTCTCTTGTTACGTTGACAGAGCGCCCGACCGTCGCGTGTATCGACGCGAGCTGCAAGCTGGATACGGCGCAGCTTGCGGTTCTGATTGGTGTCAGTCGTCGCAAGATCAAGCTCGCGACAGCCTTGGAATGCCAGGCTCAGTTCGGGTTCGCGCCAGGGACTATCCCTCCTTTCGGTCACGGTCCAAGTATCAGCAGCAGTGGCGACGCTCCCGACAACACTCCCAAAATTGCGATTTACGCCGACGCAAGTCTTCAGAACGCAGAGTACTTGCTTTGCGGTGGCGGGTCGCCGAGCGTGCTCCTGTACCTCGAGTCACGCGCGCTCTTCACCGTTATCGAGATTGAAGCTGTCGCTGACATCCAACGAGGCGTGTCGACCTTCAGTTTGGCGGCGCCAACCACGGCATCCTCTTCAGCTACAAGCGGGACAACGAGCGCGGGTGCGAGTGGGTCTGGCACAATGTTGCCGTCTGAGCAAGAGCTCAAGTTCCTGGTGGACTCGATGGTCGTGCGCGTGGGCAAGTGGCTGCGCACCATGGGCCACGACGTGGTAATTTGGGACCCATACGCTTTCCCGAAGAAAACGGGCACGCACGATCACAAGGCCGCGCTGCTTGCGTTGGCCACGCGCGAGCAGCGCATCTTGCTCACGCGTGATAAAAAGCTTGCGAGTCGTCGTGATGCTGGAGCATGCTTCGTCGTGTCGAGCGACGACCCGCACGAGCAGTTCCGCGAGGTGCGCGCGCACTTTGCCCTTCGACTTGTCGAGTCGGAGATGATGTCTCGATGCGCGCGGTGCAACGCCAAGGGCTTCGATATCGTCGACATCGACTACGTGCGGACTCAGCAAGACGACGAGGTGCACCCGAACGTGCTGGAGGTCGTGACCGAGTTTTGGGCCTGCCGCGTGTGCCGCAAGATCTACTGGGAAGGCCCAAAGTTCGCGGCGTCGTACCAGAACGTGCGCCGCATGTTTGATGACCAGGATGGCAGCAGCAAGGACGACGAGGTTCTCGCTCCGCACGCACTGACAAAATGAGTTGCAGCCGACACTGGGGACCGGTGTCGTGTTATGCAGTCATGGAGAGAAACATGCAGAGACCAATGCCAAGTACGAGAGGGCGCCTTCCTGCTTCCCAGCACGTGGACTCCTATGTGGTGCTTGTGTGATGAAAGTACTCATATGATCAATGCGCAACAGGGAAGCATATTCTTGACCGGCACTCGTGCCATTGTTTTCATTTTCGTATGCACAAATTCATGCTGATGCTGGACAAAACTCGAGTTACTTTTTGTTGTTTGTCTTGCTGACTACGAGTTCAAAAATGGAGAATAAAATAGTGATCGCCCGCCGCCTCCTCTCATCCTAGGCGCTGCCGGCGCACAAGCGCGGCAGCTCGTCGAAGAGCACCGTCATGGACTTGAACGCGCGGTCCTCGTCGCCCTGCCACACCTGCAGGCACTCCTCAGCCGCGACCACCATCTCGCGCGAGTATTCGATGTCTTCGCTGTAGGTCGTCAGCGCCTGCAGCAGCCGCGTCGCGCGCATCTTCTCCGTCGCGTCCAGCCACGTAGCATACTCGTCGACGTCCTGCGCGATGGCTTCGTACTGAGGGCACTCCCCGCACCCGCAGAGGTAGCTTTCCAGGCACATAGGGCTCGTCAGCGCCTCGGACGTGACCACTCTCTCTCTCTTCGCCAGCAACAGCTTGGCTGCCTTCTTGTGCTTGGACTCGTCGTAGAACGCTGGGTTCTCTTCGAACGACGGCAGGAGCTCGAACTCGTCCTCCGGGTTGACCGCAGCGCTACCGTTGTCGACAGCAGTAGCCTTGGTCGCGGTCTTCACTCGAGGGTGAAGTCGTGAGGCCTTGCGTGGCTCCAGCACGTCGTTGAACTCGTCGAAGAAGCCGTGGTCGTCGTACTCGATCGCGGGCAGCGGGGCGTTGGCGCCCATGAGGTGCAGCGCCGTGTCCATGAGCATGGCGTGCATAGCGGCTCCCCAGCGCGCGCTCGCGGTGCGGACTGAGCCGCGGACATTGCGCGCCACGATACGCGCACTCCACGCGAACAGGTGCAGCAGCACGGCGCTCTGGGCGCTCCAGCGCTTGCGCAGGATGAGCCGCACCTCGGGCCGGTTGAACGCGTGCAATGTACGGCTGGACGCGCTGTAGGCGCCCCAACAGTTGTCGCGCAGGAAGGCGGCCGAACTGCCGATGGACGCGCCCACAACGCGCAGGAACGTCGCGACGACGGCTATGCCGACGCTCGCAGCCTCCGTCTTGGACGTCATGGCTTGGCTTGAGCTTCCTTCACAGCTTCAAAATAGCGCAGAGGTACCGTAAGAAAGTTGATTTGCTCTGCGCGGTTGCTGGTGAATTGGAGAATGACCGTGCTGGTCCGTTTCGCTTTTCTTGCATTGTGATTGTCTATATAAAGCCGCGGGGTCGCTTGTCATTGGCGCGCATTTTCGCCTTGAAGCGAGGAATATGGTGATGTTTTCCACCCACTTTGCACCTCTTGGGTTAAGATTGCGCACGTTCTGCAAATTGCGGTCTCTGATTGGGCTAACACTACGCACTTACGAGCTTCTGATTGGGCGAACGGGCTTTGTTATCAGGTCCCATTGGGTGTTCCAGAAGACGATCTGGGATGGCCCACATGACCTGAAAGTCTCACGTGACCACTTCAACCTGACAGACCCAAGCACCAAAGCTATCTGATGGAGAGCATTCATTGTTTTCCCATTGTTTTCTTCACTTGTTGAGGGATTTACACACGTGCTAGTTAGGTGGCGCACGAAGCGAGCAGCAGGCCGAGGCGGTGCTCGCTCAGCATGGTCTCCATCAGCAGCTTGAGCGCGCGGTTCGGGTATAGCTGCGTCTTGGTCAGCGGCGCGCGCGTGAGCGGGTCGAACTTGCCGTTCACGTCCAGGTGCCGCTCGATCATGGCGCGCTCATACGTGTTGCCCGTGGGCGTCATGACCGGGTCGTCCATCAACTCCAGGCTCAGCGGACACATGAACAGGTCCATCACCTGCTGCAGCGTCTTCTCGGCCTCGTTGGCCGACTCCACGCCGTTCGCGCCACCGTTGACGCTTCCATCGTGAGAGACGTCGCTGCTTCTTCCGAACAGTGTGTCGTAGATCTTCTGCCGCATAATGCCAACCACTTTCATCTCCATCAGGATCGACCGCTTGAGCGACGCGTTGGCCGACGGCGTCGTCACTGTCGCGGCCGCAGACGCGCGGTCGAACGCACGTTCCAGCAAGCCCAACGCCTCGTCGTACTCGGTCTGTTTGCGCTTGCACTTGCCCATCCAAAGCAGGATTGTGGCCTCGCTGTCGACTGGCAGGTCGCCGATACCCTGTGCGATCGAGAGATACTGTTGTGCGTTCTCCACTTCATCCAGCGCGTAGAAACATTTGGCGCAGCACACGTACGCTAGAGCGCGCTTTCTCTTGGTCTCGCGGCTCTCCTCCGAATCTGCTGACGAGGCTGACGATGTTGATGGATTATTGGGGGAAACAGCGGTCGCCGCCTCCTGATAGCACACAACGGCAGCCTGGTAGTTCTTGCGCACGAAGAAATGGTCGCCGCGCGCTAGTTGATGGTGCATGAAGAACGGGTTCTCCGAGATCTGGTCCGCGACCGTCGCCAAGTACGTCGCGCTCTCCTCCCACAGGTGTGCGAGGCCGTGGAAGATGGCCGCCTTGTCGCCTCCGAGGTCTTGGATTCGTAGGAAATCCTCCTCGATCATGTCAAAGTGGCGCATGCGCAGGTTGGCCGTCATACGGTAAGCAAAGCACTTGACGTGCTCCGTGTTGTCCGGCAGCGTCTGCAGTGCCTCCGTGAGCTTCTCGACCGCGAGTGGGTAGTTCTTCACAAAGAACGCCTCGATTCCTTGCTCCATAGGCGGAAACGAGGATGGCATGAGCCGCCACTGCCGCTCATCAAGCCACGCGGTATCATGCTGGCGGTCCCGCGTCGTGAGCACGTGCCGCCGATTGCTGTCGTACATTTCGCTCGGCGCGTAGAGGAACTCCTTCTGGTAGGCGTTGTACAGGGCAAACACGTCACGGCGCTCGCTGTCGAGCGGGATGAGCTGCCAGTGTCCTGACGCGCCGGGCGACTCGTTCTTTTTGCGCCACAGAAACACTCGCGAACGCGCGTTGCCCTTGTCGTCGCGCTTGAACTTGGCGTAGTCGGCTGCGTACAGGTATTCGTCGTGGCGTACGCTCTGGATGAGGAAGCAGTCCTTCTGCGTATTGGCCGGGATGAGGCGCCACTTCTCCTTGTCCTCGTCGGGCGTCCAGTCCTTCGTCCACGTGAAGATATTGCGGCGGTCGTGGTCGAACACAAAGTCGTTGTTGGGCGCGTACATGAGCTCGTGCTTGGTCAGCGCCTCGAGCAGGATCTCCTTGCCCATGACGATCGTGCGGATCGTGGGGCTGACCCACTGATACCAGTAGCTCTCGGCGCGCACGCGCACGCTGCCCTCGAGGTGACTCATGAGCTTGTGCAGGAAGAAGGCGAGCGGCAGCTGCGGGAACTGCAGGTGCAGCTTGAGCTCGCTGTGCGCCGCGGGCACGCGCAGCGCCTCGTTCACGCGGTGCAGCACTTCGCAGCCGTCCAGCGTCCACTGCCAGCTGGGCAGGCTCTCGAGGAAGCTCAGCAGCACCTGCGTGTCGAACAGTCCGGCCGTGTAGAAGTCGCGCAGCACGTCCTCCAGGTAGCGCTTGCGCCGCGCCTCGAGCTCCGGCAGCTGCAGAAACCGCTGGCGCGCAGCGTCGATGTTCTTCTCCTGCAGCAGCCGCCGCGCCGCCTGCACCAGCGCGCCCGCATCCGCCATGGAGACGCCGTCCCCGTCCAGTTCCATCGCCGTCGTCGTCTTCTCGCCCTCGGTCTTCTCTATAGGGAAATGCTCTGGGCGTTCTCTGGATCCCCTGCCTGCTTTTCTTCAACGCGGCGCCGTGACGTTTTGCAACTATTAACGGGTGTACTGTTAGTTGATATTATGAATGCCAGGTATATGCTGTTAATTGTGGGTTAGTTATGTTTCAGCCAATGGACGACTATCCATATTGTGGCCAATCATATTTGTTTACTATCTATATTTCAACCAATCATTTGGCTGAGTGGGTGATGCGCGTGTGTCAAAAATTGGTGTCCAGTCTCTGGGTGGGTGTCGACGTCAACAGCGCGCATTTCCATGATGACATCGATCGCCAATGAGTGCGGGATCACCTCCGCCCTCGTGCGCGCTCTCCCTCTCGTTGTGTGACCACAGAGCAACGCCAGCCGCACGTCTTCGCTTGGTGACTCACTCTCGGTCTCACCTACCTGCGCAGCCACTTACTCCCACCAGAACCCGACGCGCTACACGGACGACCAGCATGACGGCGCACGAGGGCAAGCAGAGCGAGGCCGCTGCACAGGAGCAGGTGGCCACGGCGGGAAAGCAGAAGACTGTGGAGCTGCCTGAGGGCGCGCTAGTCTACGAGGCGCCCGAGTTCTTCCCTGAGAACTGCCCGACGTGGCTGCGCACGGTGGTCGAGGACCTGTGGAGCTTCACGCTCATCCACTACAACATCTGGGCCGTGCCCGTCGTCGTGCTCTTCTACTTCATGTACCGGGTGGGTCTCTAACTGGATGGACTAGTGTCGGCTGCTGAAGTGCTAGGCTCACGACTCACTGATGCTGGCGCGATGCGATACAGTGGGGCTACGGCCTGGTGGTCGTCGCGCTGATCGCGCTGTACCTGCCCTCGTTCCTCGACGGCTCCCAAAAGACGGGCAATGGCCGCGCCTGGGAGGGCTTCCGGCAGTCGCGCATCTGGAATATCAGCGCCAACTACCTCGGGTGAGCACGGACTCCTCGTCCTCGTCCATTCGATTGGAATATGGCGTCGCTGACTGACCAACGATCGGGTGTGCGTTACAGCGTCAAGGTGATCCGCGAAGCGGAGCTCGACAGCAAGAAGAAATACATCTTCGGTTTTCACCCGCACGGCATCATCGTGCTCTCGCGCATCGCGACCTACGGCGGTAACTGGGAGAAGTACTTCCCGGGTATCGTCACCCGAGGTGTGTACACAATCTACTGACTCACTCGATGCCTTCCGCGGTTTAGTCCGCCGTGCTCATGTCTCGCTTGTCCTGTGCAGCGCTCGGCGCGTCGACCATGTTCTTCGTGCCGCTAGGCCGCGAGCTCTGCCTGTGGTAAGGAATCGCACACTTTGCGATTCGCAACCTCAATGAGAAGCGAAAATGGAACGCTGGCGACCTGGCGGACGGTGATGGGAATGATATGCTCACGGTGCCACTCTCGCGTTTAACGTGCTGACCTGACAGGCTCGGTGGTGTCGACGCCTCCCGCTCGACCGCGGACAAGGTGTTCAAGGCCGGCAATAGCATCGTCGTGTACCCCGGCGGAGTGCCCGAAATCTTCCTCTGCGACCCCAACACCAAGGAGGTATGTGCTCGCAGTGTAATGCGTAGCTGTGGGACTGTGCTGACGAGCGAACTGCGCGCAACAGAACGAGTTGGTGCTCAAGAAGCGGCTCGGGTTCGTCAAGCTCGCGATCCGCCACGGCGCCGAGCTCGTGCCGACCTTCGTCTTCGGCGAGAAGTTCCTGTACAAGTGCGTGGAAGCATCCGCTTGTCCATGATGTCCATGAAGAGAGGACGCTGACTGACTGACTGTGCGTGCCACTGCAGCGTGTGGAACCCGCCCAAGAGTGTGATTGCGTTCTTCCGCAAGACGCTCAAGATCCCCATGATCTTCTTCTGGGGCAAGTTCATGTGGATGCCCAAGCGCATGCCCGCGGGCAAGAAGTTTGGCGTCGTGTACGGCAAGCCCATCTCGACGCCGCAGACGGACGCGCCCAGCGAGGAGCAGATCCGCGCCATCCACGCGCAGTACGTGGCCGAGATCGAGCGGCTCTTCAGCCAATACAAGGCCGCCTTCGGCTACGACAACGACGAGACCCTCGTCATCCACTAGGCGCACTTTATATTTCACCCAGAGAAACCATGTTGAATACCACGGTTGTTCTCTCGAGACAATGACTGTTAAAATGTCCTTTTATCGAGGCAATGACTACTGGGAGCCCTTGAAGTGACGCTTGTGGAAAAATCGAAGTCTGGCGGCGCGGGCGGAGCCCTTCGCGCACTGTTCCTTCGACAGAAGGCGCATGGCGTTTCCACTTGTGTGTCTCTGTCTCTTGTGTCGGTTCCTGTCGTCTCATGGGGCGGTCGCAAGTTCAAAAGTCAGCCAGCAAGCAGCCACCACCTTCGACGCTCAGTCTGCAAACGGCCGCGCGGGGTGCACAGACAAGAGCGAGAGATGGCGGCCGACGAGATCCGGGAGCCCGAGCCGACGGTTGAGGCGCACGCGTCGCCGGCCAAGCAGAAGTGTGTGGGGACGGCGCCTGAAGTGTTTGAGCACTCGGCGCCGTCCTTCTTCCGCGAGGACACGTGGGTGCCCAAGTGGCTGCAGAACATGGTCACGCACCTGTACATCTTCACGGCCGTGCACTACAGTTTTTGGGGCATCCCGATTCTCGCGCTGCTCTACTGGGTGTACCAGGTGCGCTGCAACAGCCTGGTGGGCGTGGCATAAGGGTCGGATCTGACTGAGCTCTTGTGGCGGCATGTAGCGAGGCTATGGACTCGTGGCGGTGGCGGTCTTGGTGCTGTACGTGCCATCGTTCCTGGACGGAGCGCACAAGCGCGCGGCGGGGCGTGAGTGGGACGCGTTCCGCATGTGCTCCATGTGGAACTTCACTGCGCACTACCTCGGGTACGTCGCTGGTATCGCTGTGGCAAATGGAATTGTGCTCATGTTGAGTGCGTTGGGTGTGTAAAGCCTGAAGATCATCCGGGAACAGAAGCTCGACAGCTCGCGCAAGTACATTTTCGGCTGTCACCCGCACGGAATCATCGTGCTGTCGCGTTTAACGTCGTGCGGCGGGAATTGGGAGCGCGTCTTCCCCGACATCACGACACGAGTTCTGGGAGCGTCGACCATGTTCTACATCCCGTTCGGACGAGATTTGTGCCTGTGGTAAGCTGCCAAGCATCACGATCTGCCTCTAAGAGATGTACTGTCAGCGCTAACATGAACTCTTGCCGTCCATCCAGGCTGGGCTGCGTTGACGCGTCTCGAACGACCGCCAACAAGGTTCTGGAGGCGGGGCACAGTGTCTATGTCTACCCTGGCGGCGTCCCCGAGATCTTCCTCACCAATCCGTACTCGAAAGAGGTAAGCAAGTATACCACGTCTCCTATCATGGTATTTTCACTGAATTTGGCATGCTTACTTTAGAATGAAATCATCTTGAGTCGCCGAATGGGCTTCATCCGGCTTGCGATCCGCCACGGCGCAGAACTGGTGCCCACCTTCGTCTTCGGCGAAAAGTGGCTCCACAAGTGCGTTGCTGGCTGTTGGACCCGATGATCCCTTGTCCACAGTGCTAACTTTAACTATGACGTGTCTTGCCCCTGTAGCCGCTGGAATCCGCCGCGGAGCGTCATTGCGTTCTTCCAGCGCACGTTGCGGATCCCGCTCATCATTTTCTGGGGCAAGTTCCTGTGGATGCCCAAGCAGCCGCCCAAGGGTAAGAAGTTCGGCATCGTGTACGGCAAGTCCGTCCCCACGACGCAGTGTGACGAGCCCGACGAGCAGCAGGTGCGCGCCATCCACGCGCAGTACGTAACTGAGGTCAAGCGCCTGTTCCACGAGTACAAGGCCCAGTTCGGCTACGACGCCGACGAGTCGCTCGTCGTCCACTAGCCTCCTCCTGGTCATGTACCTGCCTCGTTACACGTAAGTGATCTCTTCTTGTGTTCATGAGTCCAACACACCACTTCGCGTTTAGTGGGACCACTTCAACGTCACTAAAATGAAGCAAAAGCCACTCAAGTAAATTTAAGTGTGGTTTTAAACACTCTTTCGAGCAACTTTCGGGCGACATTCTATTTTCGCGCGCGAAAGTTCTGAGTCGACTTGGCGCCATCCGCGAAAACCTTGATAACAAGCCTTTATCCCATACTAAAGCCGACGACGACAGCAGACTCTCTACGAATGATGGCGCAGCACGGAGACCAGCGCCGCGCATCGGTGAAAGGCCTGGCGCGCGCGTCATTGTCGCCGCCCGTGTGGAAGGACCAGCTGAAGCAGCGGTGCATGGAGCGGCTGAAACAGGACCGGGGGCGACTGCTGGCTAAGCTGCGCAGCCCCGACGCGGGCACGAGCATCGCCGCCGAGATGCGCCGCATCGTGCGCAAGGAAGGCCAGCGAGATGTCGATGCTGAAGATGGTAACAATATGACGGGTCCGCGACGTCACGCCGTGTTCGACCTGCTGCGCGACGACGTCGAGGAGAAGAGCGACCACGTGGAGGGAGCCATGGAGAAGATGATCGCGGATGACTCGTCAATCGACGAGCTGCTGGAGAAGGGTAAGCTGTCGCAGCAGGAGTACCTGGAGCTCGTGCACTCGCTGGAGGAGGCGCTACTCGCGGAGATGGAGCTTGAGAACGCCGGCCCGAACGACGAGCAGCTCGCGGAGCACATGATGGAGTTCGAGGAGGCCTCGCTCGAGGCGATGCTCGCGGGAATGGACTTGAACGACGCAGATGTGCCGTCATACGAGGATGACGCGTTCGACGACGTGGACGTTGGCGTTCCTTCCGGTGAGTCTAATCCCCTTGGTTGACTTGTGAGTATCTTGCTGCTCACGGATCGTTTGAGTGCTTGCCCCAGGAGCGTACATGCTGTGCCCGATCTGCAAAGTGAACTCGCTGCATGACAGCTCCAGCTCGACGCCCAGCATCTCGTGCGCCTGTGGGTTCTCGTTCGCTGTCAAGGTGCGCACTCGCGCGTTGATCGTTCGTGCTGTGCTATTGGATGTGCGAAGCTGACTATTGCTGCGCTATCTCAATGACCAGGATGTTTTCAACGGCGTGATCGAAGATTTCCGGGAGAAGCTTGTGTCTGCGTTCATGACCCACCGGTACGTGGTCACACATTGACACAGTGAGTGCTTTGGTTATGAGGTGGATCCTTACCAAAGTCTTCTCGATGCTGAAGGGAGTACTGCTGGTCCGACCCGACTTTCGAGAAGGCGCAGGCGCAGGACCACTTCATGGACCCGTTCGACGCGATGCGCATCCGCTGCCACGACTGCGGCTGCGACCAGCTGCTCGTGTAAAGCGCATGGGTCTGAGGCTAGTGGTCGGTCACGTCGTGGCGACATGAGCCGAGAAGTATATTTATTCACGACAACCTTGCATGTGGAGCGGGCGCTGGAGTTTGCATCCGCGTAGCCCGTCGTCCAAGTGATGTGCATTGATCATACATTACCATTAGTGTATCCTCTTCCCAGTACATCGTTGTCGTCGACCAATCCTCAAATGGCCGGGAGGAAGTGCGCCGTCATGAGCGCGCCGATGAAGAAGAGTGCGAGTAATCCGGGCGTGAGCAGGCCCCACACGGGCCAGAGCGCGCAGATGTAGCAGATCGTGGCGAGCACGCCCACGGCCGTGGCGGTCGGGATCATGCGCGGGCAGTAGACGCTCCACTCGAGCTGGATCTTCTTGATGTATGGCAGGTAGATGGCCAGGTACGCCGTGATGCACACATTGATGCCTGTGCACACCAGCGCCGCCTGGAAGTACCCGCTGCAATGAACGATACACAGACGCGTTAGCAGCGCCATCTAAAATCATTGCGGCACGAGCGACGCGCGCTTGAAGGCTACCGTTTGACGCGGGGGTCGTTGAAAATGACGTTGAAGAAGTCGATGGCGTAGGCGACCGAGACGGCGCCCACGACCCACAGCAGCGCGTGCAGCTTGGTGCTCCAGATCGCGGCGCGCCGCGAGCGCCGCTGGCGGTTTTTGCGCTTGGCTGAGGCGTCGTCATCCTCGTCGTCCGCGTGGTCGTGCAGGTCGTCGTCCAGGTCCGAGTCCTCGTCGTCGATGTCGAAGCCCGCGTCGCTCATTCCTGCGAGCCGCGCGGACGCCACGCTGCCGCTGGGGCCAAGGCCGGACCCTGAGGCATTCGCACCGGTCGTGGGCGCCATGTCAGTCTGCGGGACGCGCTGGTACGGACGCGCGCGCGCCGCCATGCTGCTCGGCTTCTTTCCCCAGGAAGGAATGAAGCTTTTCCACCTCTTCCACCTGCCGCGCCCCTTTGGCTCGCCTTCTTACCGGATAGGGCAAAAATTGGTCTCTTACCTTATTATTGCTTCATTCACGCACCGGTATTGTGCAGCATTTTTACGAAAAGGTGCTTCGAGGAAACGTCCATGTGGTTTACCAAAAGTAAACATTTCCAAAATGCTACAGCTCTGTATGTTAAGTTTATCAAAGAAAGCCTCGAATTTCAGAGAAATCCAGCCAGGCGTTGTAACAGTACACTATAGTTTAATATTACGGAGTACCACGAGACACCAGCGTAAATGTCATTTTTTTCATTATTAATTTTCAGAAATTCCCCTCGGTACTCCACGCTGCACGACTATCTGCACATATATTTTCCAAGTCATTCCCCCCTTCCGACGATGGCAAGCCCACTCTCAAGTCCCTTCCGAGAAATTCGCGGCGTCGCCATAATAGTATTATCATCCACCTGATCCCTGGCACGTGCACAACGGGGGAAACACTTATTCTCTCACAGTAAGAGCGCGATAACCCCCGCGGCTGCTCCGCGTTGACCCAGCGCCTGGACGTCATGCTCCCGCTCCTGCAAGGCCGCGCGGTGTGGCGAGCGGTTGACGGCGACGCGTCGCCGGCGTTTGCGCCGCTTCCCGAGCCACCGGAGGCCGCCGCGCACAGCGGTGACGCGCAGGACGCGCAGGCGGCGCAGCTCTCCCGGCGATTCGCGCGCGCATTGACTCTCCGCGGGCACCGGCCGCGCGCCAGAAGGCTAGCGCACGCGTCTTCGCATGCGATTGGCAGCGCGGCAGCATCGTCGCATCCAGCGCCGTCGGCGGGAAGGAAGCGCGTCGCGCGGACCAAGAACTGCGCGGCGAACAAACGCGAGGAGCGGCGACGCCGACGCGCGCTCATGCAACTCGCGCTGACGTCGTCCGGGCCACCGCGCGCAGGGAACCAGGCCGCATCGCACGCCTTGGTGGCGGGGTATGAGCCCGGCGAGGTGAGTCAGTCGGTGGAGGAGATGCAGCTGCTTGGCGCGATCCAGAACCTGCAGGCGGACATCGCGCAGCTGGAGCGCACGACGCTGCTACGCGACTCGGCGTTCATCTCGTGGCGCACGAACCGCACGGGTGCGGCGCTGGAAATCGCCAACGAGTACATCCTGCAGCTTTCAGGCGGGTACGACCCGTGCAACCCGCTGCGTGTGGGCCAGAGCGCGATGGGGCGCAATTTTATGGAGAAGCTGCTGCTCCCGGACGTGCTGTGCCGCGACTTCCAAGGGCTCGAGCCGTTCATGAACCAG
This sequence comes from Phytopythium sindhum, assembly GCA_023334395.1. Classification (NCBI taxonomy): domain Eukaryota; phylum Oomycota; class Peronosporomycetes; order Pythiales; family Pythiaceae; genus Phytopythium; species Phytopythium sindhum. Next base: position 31,498 of record JAASGW010000100.1, read on the forward strand.
TGGGAGAAGTACACAATCTTCCACGACGACTTCATGTGCCGGCTCTCGGGCATGCGCGTGCTCAAGGACAGCGACAACCTCGTGTCCATCTACATCGCGAGTGACTTCCTCATGACGTTCACGGACAGCACCATCAAGTACTTGTACCCGGCACTGGACGCCGAGGCGCAGCGAGATACGCGCACACGCAGCATCGTCGATCGGCTCATCAACACGCGCATGCGCTTGCCGCTGGACATTGTGCTGCATTTCAACGAGAACGGGCGCGTGTTCGCGTTCGAGTCGCGCAGTCATCTGGCGACCGCGCTGCTCGAGGTGCTCGAGGACCCCACGGCCGCCATGCATGTCTTTTGCCTCGCCTTCATGACTGTCGATGGCCACTGGAAGCTCGCGCCCGATCCAGACGCACTGGAGCGGCAGCGCCGCCTTCCGCACACTCTCTTGTAATATGGACGGCTCGACCGATGGACCGAGAGGATTGCCCAAGACAAGACAGACTTGGGCCGAGCTGAAGCGGTCGCCGAGCGACACCGAGCGAGCCACCACCATCACACACCACGAGTAATATATGAAATGGCAGCACTTGAGTGAACAACTGTGGCGTTTGAACAGAGCATGGGGAAGCCGAGGAGGAGAATGGGATAGCTAGACGTTCACAACAGCGGAAGCAGTTGCCGAGTTGAATGCTGCGAAGCTTCAGGCTCTCATGATCATTATCCTACAGCGAGAGTGAAGCAAGGCAAAGATCGCGATGGACAAAACGCTAGTCGGACTGCTTTGGATTGTCTTGTTTAACGACGTTGATCTTATCCTCATACACACACGAGCGGCTTCGTGACATAAATAAGAAAAGGCGACGTAGGGACAAACTGTGCAAGCTATTGGAGACACGAGGGCGGTAGGTGCGCCACATCGGGTACTATGATGCTTCTCGATTCTTCTCGGCTCGACAGGGCGGAAAGAGGGAGCGTCACCGGATAAAACCACTGAAAACCAGTGGCCGACGACGACACACTCGCACGAAGCGCGCGGAGGACCACGCGGCGAGGCCCAAGCGCCTCGCAGTCACACACGAACAACTGGAACCAGTTGCTCGGCAACGACACCGAGGCGTCAACACCACCAAGCCACATACAGCAACACGCAGAGACACGCAGTATCTACAGAGTCCGGGTTTCCCATCAGAGAGAAGATTAAGATCGCTTTCAGGGCGCACCTGAGGCACGCTCCACCAAGTCCCCGCCCCCCTTTGCGAGGGCGAACGCGACGCCGACGCAAACGGTCGGCGCTGGAACGATATCATACGAAAATGGAACCTTCCACTCATCACTGGGAAACGCTCGCACCAAAGAAGGCCACCTGTAAGGTCCCGCAGCGGCGGAGCCCGCCCGTCAGGCAACCCGAAGGACTAGACGCACCACCACCTTCGATCTTCACACCAGCCGACAAGGGCGTTCCCTTCTATCGACCAGTGGTTCCGCCGCAACTCGCCAACTAACCACCACACCCACAGACCGTGGAAGGACCTCGCCCCTCCGGGTCCCTCCCCAGTCGTTACAGCAAAATGAGAGACCGGTCCGAAGTTGTGTGACCAAAGTGGGACCGGTTCATACGCACCTTTATCTCAACTTTACCATTTGATGTGACATTGTAAAGTTGTGTTAATGTTGGATGCGCGCCTTGATCGCGGCACGTCACTGGCGCGGGTGACGCACGGGATTAGTGACGCGTCTCTGTCACCTCATGACAAGCTACCACTTGAAGAGCCCCACCCTCCCGTTCTCCATAATGGGCGCCAGTGTTTGCGATCCCCGCACTTCCCAACAAGAAACGCGCCGCGCACTCCCCTCCGGTCCATGCTGGCGGCGCTGACAAGGCGCGCACTGTTCCACTCTCCCTCGTCCCCTTCCCTCCGACGCGCGCGCCCCCGCCTGATCATGGAGGCGTTCATCAGCAGCGGCATCGCGAGCGGCGCGACCAACGCCGGCCTGCCCTCGGCCGAGGTCGAGTCCGTCAAGGTGGCGGTGCTGGCGGCCGGCGCGTTCGGCATCGCCATGGCCACTCTGGCGGCGCGCCGTAAGCACGACGTGGTCATCTACGCGCGCGACGCGCAGGTCGTGGACGCCATCAACACGACGCACCGCAGCCCCAAGGTCTTCCCGCAGTTCGAGCTGCTGCCGTCCATCGCGGCCACCACGTCCGTGGCCGAGGCCACGCGCGGCGCCAAGATGGTCATCGTGTGTCTGCCGGCGCAGCTCGCACCAGACTTCTTGGCACAGCACCGTGACGATATCCCGACGGACGCCATCCTCGTCATCACGTGCAAGGGGCTGTACCTCAAGACCAAGGAGCTGCTGGCCACGCCCATCCTGGACGCGCTGCAACGCGACCAGCCGATGGTCTTTCTCTCCGGCCCGTCGTTCGCGCTCGAGCTCATGGACAACGCGCCGTCCGCCGTGGTCGTGGCCTCCAAGTACCTCTACCACGCCGTGTACGTGCAGCGCAAACTGTCGACGGTCGACTTCCGCATCTATAGCTCGCAGGACATTGTCGGCGTGCAGCTGGGCGGCGCGCTCAAAAACCCACTGGCCATCGGCGCCGGCATGGTCGAGGGCGCTGGCTATGGCATCAACACGCTTGCGGCGTACGTGACGCGCTCGTCGCTCGAGCTCCAGAAGCTGTGCGTGGCCATGGGCGGCCAGCCGATCACCATCTCGGGGCTTGCGGGCATCGGCGACCTGATGCTCACAGCCTTCGGCAGCCTCTCGCGTAACCGGCGCTTCGGCATCCGCCTCATCAAGGGCGAGAAGGCCGAGGACATCATGAAGGAGATGACCGTCGAGGGCGTTCCCACCGCCGAGGTCGCCGTCTACTTCGCCGAGCAGTGCGGCATCGACCTCCCCATCTTCCGCACCGTCAACGCCATGATCAAGGGCACTGTTAAGCGCGAGGAGCTCCAGGACCTGCTCATGAACCGGCCGCTCAAGTCCGAGACCTAGCTGTTGTCTGTTGCTCAAAGGGGTGTCGCTGATGTATCTGTTGATAGCTAGTGTCCATTTGAATCGACACCTCAGAGCTCCGAGTCCAGCAATCCATGTCCATTTATCCGTTCATCCATCCTTGGCGGTACTACACACTCGGCTCGGATGCTCACCGCAGGTTGTAGTTGAAGGAGAACTGACTGAAGCGCTTGCTGAGCGACTGCTTCAGATTGGCGCTCGGGTCGTACGCGGCCGACGGTGGGCCTTCGTCGATGAACTCGGGATCGACGTACCGCGTGTCCGTCTCGCTGCTGAGCTTGGGCGTCCAGTGGGCCTTGACCTGCCGCCGCTCGAGCTTGTCCCAGTCGATGCGCCGGAAGAAGCGACAGGCCTTGATGGCGTCCACGCCGCCCATGGCTTCCGACCCGAGCCGCTTGGCCGGGTCCTTGACCAGCAGCCCGCTCACCAGCTCGTGCGCGTCCCGAGGGAAGTCCGACGGGTACACCACGTCAGCGTACGCGATGCGGCTCAGCATCGTGTGCTCGTTCTCGTCGTAGAACGGCGACTCGCCCACGAGCATCTCGTACTGTTACACGAGTCAATATTGTTAGCACAGATCAGAAGGTAAGCGTCACAACGCAGTCTACGTACCAGGACGATGCCGAGGCTCCACCAGTCGTACGCCTTACCGTAGTTGCGCGAGCCGTCGGCCGTCTGTGCGAGCGCCTCGGGCGCCACGTACTCGGCCGTACCCGAGAGAGTCTTGACGCCGAAGCTGCTGCCGTAAATGTGCTGCTTGGACAGACCAAAGTCGACGACGCCGATGTGGCCCTCCGAGTCGATCATGACGTTGGACGGCTTCAAGTCGCGGTACAAGATGTTGAGCTTGTGCAGGTACGAGATAGCGAGCACGAGCTCAGCGCCGTACAGCGTCGCGTCGCGCACGTCCAGCCGGCCCTTGAGGTTCAAGTGGTAGAACAGATCGCCTGCGGCGTAGTACTTCATGCCCAGGTACAGCCGCTCGTTGGTCTGGAACGCGAACACGAGGCCGCAGATGTACGGGTGGTTGATGCGCTGCAGGATCTGGCGCTCCTCCATGGCGTTCTGCACGTCCGAGCGGTCCATGTTGGTCTTCTTGATGATCTTGAGCGCGAACACGCGCCCGTCCTTCTTGAAGCGCACGAGCATGACGGCACCGAAGCTGCCCTTGCCCAGCACACTCAGCATCTCGAAGTCCTGGATCGTCAGCGACTCCACCTGCGGCTCCTGCTGCTGCTGCCAGTGCTGCAGCGAGTCGTTCGAGGACGTCGAGACCGCGTCACTCACATTGCGCGATAGCACGATCTTCTCCTCTGCAATGGACACTGACGCTTGAGACAGCGGGGATCGAGGCGGAGAAGCCTGGAGCAAAGACGCCGACGGCGTCATCGCCACTTCCTGTGGCGGCATCGGAGTACTCACAGATGCCATGGACGCGACTGAGGTGGGGATGCCGGGAGAGGGCTCGCCCACGAATGTACTCCTGAAGTCGACTGGCGCACCGGGGGAATCAAAGCGGCCGGGCGCGGAGATTGGCACCGGCGGCGGCAGTTCCGACGGGATGGGCAGGATCAACTCACTTCGCGGCGGTGGTCGAGGGATATCATTCGTCGGCTCCGGTTGCTGCTCTGGTTGTTTCCGGTGTTGACTATCTCGATACACGGGGGAAGTGCTCTGACCAACGGCAGCTCGTGACATGAACGATGACGCGGATGAAGATCGAGCCACACCTGCACGAGCGTCAGCGCTCGCAGGACTAAATGACGACAGGCCGATGGATGAGGGCGCGGGGGCTGCGGAGACCGATTGTGGACGCTGAGGAGGGGTGGTGTCGATGGTCGAGACGCTCATGAAGTAGTGCTCGAGAGCGACCTGCACGCTGCCGCCGGCGCCGTCAAGGAAGTTGGCCAGGCGGTCGCGTGACACGTCATTGCCGATGATGCTAGCCATCTGGTCGATCTTGACGTCCGTCTGCACGATCTCGTCCGCGATGGACGCCTTCCGCCGCTGGTATCATCAGGAGATAGAGGTTAGCGGCGTACAAAGCACACTCAGACGCCATGATCGAAAGCACTCACCGGCTGTGACTGGTCTCGGAGGGTCACGCTCCCTGCCGACATGGGCGTGCCCATGACGTTGATGGTCAAGTGGTTGACGTCGATCGGGTCTGTCGGCTTCGGCAGGCTCTTGACAGCGTTCTCCGTCATCTTAGCGTACAGGTATAGCCGCTGATTCGCTCTGTTCCACACAAGTCGAAAGTCAGCACGAGCATTCTCTCTTCACGCCGCCAGCAATTAGCCGGACGTACATACGTTTTGATCTTCTCGAGGCCGAGGAAGCAGCGGTGCATGCTCGTGTTGTAGCTGCTGATGCCGACGGGCCGCTCGTCCTTCATGACAATCTCCTTGTCCTTCCACTTGTAGCTCGTGAGAAAGAAGTAGTCGCCCGGGCGCAGGTTCCGCCCGAGCGGCAGGCCGCGGATCACGAACTTGCACCGGTCGTCGTCCGCGGGCGACTTCCACTGCAGCACGCGGTTGAGCTGGCTCGCGCGCAGCCACAACCCGTTGCACTCGAGCGTGACCACGTCGCCGTTGGTGAAGTACGGGCGCTGCGTGGCCTGTGGGCCGACGCCGAAGCCCGGCAGATGCGGTGAGGCGGCACCCGTGCGCCAGCCGCGCTTGCGCATGCGGATGGTCAGGAATTTCTCGTTGCTGGGCGTCAGCATGTCGTAGGACGGCAGCCCGCGCGTGAGCGTGGCGTAGTACGAGTCCGTCTTGGCCACCATGCCCGCGATGGCGCGCGAGTGCAGCGTGAGACTCAGCCCCGACTGGATGAAGGGCACGCTCGAGGGCTCCGTGCTCTGCCCCATGCCCGTGCGCCCGAGCTCATCCGCCTCGGCCTCCGCGTGGGAGGCCACCTCCATGAAGTACCAGTTGAGCGCGGCACTCACGTCGAAGGCGCATGCGTTCAGGCAGGTCAGAATGACGCTCTGCGGCACGTACTCGCCCAGGATCGTGCGCATGAGCTCCACGTCGCTCTCGCTGCCGCCCGCGCCGCCCGTGCGGGGCTTGAGCAGGTCGGCCACCAGCATCGTGGGCGTCGTCGTCCAGGGCCCGGGGCGGTAGTGGCGAGCTACAGGAGAGATAGAGAGAGGAGGAGGAGGAGGAGGAGGAGGGGGAGGAGGAGGAGGAGGAGGCGATCGGACGAAGGCGCGGCGTCCGACGTCCGGCGCTTAGCTCGTCGCTCCAGGCTTGAGAACGCCTTGCGTTCCGGCTTCTGTTAAGTAAGAAGAAGACGCTGTCCGGGTCATATCGACACATTTGGGCAAGCATGAAAGTATCCTTTTGTTCTTATAGGTCGGTTTGGGCGGGACGGATTACGGGATTAGCGTCGCACATTTCGCCCAATCGCGCGGCTAATCAAGATGATCTATTCTATCCAATCAGGTGTCGTCATCATTAGTTTCAGCCAATCAAGTCGACATGATTTGTAAAATCCAGAGGGGCGGCCATTCCCAATAACTTCAACTGCCACACGCTGCGATCATCGCCCTGCCACTCCTTGGCGGCGCGTTAATGCGCGTGGCTCGCTAGCTGTGGCACCCCCAGCACCTCCACCCGCTTCCTACATCACTGAGAAGGTCGACCATGCGGCGTGCGTCCCGGGCGCGGCGGCTGAGCGCTCTGCGCGGGGCGACGAACAGCGCCAACAGCGCGTCGAACCCCGCCGGTTCGGGCAGCCTCGCGCATGGAAGCGGAGGCGCTACCACCAGCAGCGGAGGCGGAATCAACAGCAACACTAGTGCAAGCAATAGCAACAATAGCGGCGTGTTCACACTGATGGTGCATGGGCCGGAGTTCAACAGCGGCGAGTACGTGGTGATCAACCCCGAGTGCTTCCCGGGAGTCAAGCCGCTGGATCTGGTGGAGCTCAAGCAGCCCGAGCGCGCGCACCCGCGGCTGATAGTGCAGGTCGCGTCGCTGGCGCCCGTGCGTGGGAAGCTGCAGGTGAGTCTGCTCAAGGAGCTGGCGGCGCAGTTTGGGTTTGAGGCGTTCCAGCCCGTGGCCGTGAGCAAGGTGGACGCGCGCGGCTCCACGGTCGACTACATGGAGCTCACGTTCAAGGACCAGTATCTATCTAGCGCCGACATCTGGCGCGTCAAGGTTGCGCTCTTCGGCAAGTGCGTGTACGTGGGCAAGACGGTCGAATGCCTCGGCATCCGCTCGCAGGTGGAGGGCCTGCTTGCGGGCGGCGCCGAGGTGTTCTCGGGCGTGATCGGCGACGCGACCAAGATAATCGTGCGCTCGCGCTCCAGCCGCCTCTTTTGGCTCGTGCAGATGAGTGCCGAGATGTGGGAGTTCGGGCCCGACGGCGAACTGTACTACGAGAAGCTGATAAACAAGCTGCTGCGCGAAATCATCGCGCGGTGGACGGCCTACTCGGTCAGCCACTCGGTCACGATCATCGCCTTCTCCCGTACATTCTACGACACTGGTCAGTTTCCAGCGGGCTTCGATCCACTAAGCCCGCCGTTCAACATGCCGTGTCGACAGCGCTATTATGATGTGAACGCATCAGACAGTATGCCGTCCGCAGTCAAGCGGTACGCGCCAACGATCCACGTGGACCCTCACACCGGGAGGTACTACGAGGACTTCTACAAGGTAGTCATGCTCAGCTACACTGGCCCGGACTGGAGCCAAATGCGCGCGGCGCTCAAGAAGGAGTTCGCCACATACCACAAGACTCACCGATGGCGCGGGCCCGAAGAATATCTGCCCGCGGAATACGAGCTTTGCACGGACGAGGACTTGAGCGAGACCACTATCGCGGGCGATATCTGCGGTCGCCTGGGCGCAGGGGCGGCTGAAGATGCGGAGAAGTCTGGAGACACCGAAGAAGAAGCAGACGATGGAGCTGAAGGTATTATAGATGGCGGGCAAGAGGCTTTTGTGAAGTGGACGCGGCTTCCGTACGGCGTGCCGTCGCGAGCCATTGATGGCAACATCCTCGAAGCGATCAACGTGACGCTCAACATCCTGGACAAGCACCACATGGACCGCGACTTGAACCGGACGGGGCAGAGCATCGTCATGATCACCGCAGGGTGTAGCATCTTCAACGCCCAAGAGCAGCTCGCCGAGGTCACCCAGCAGCGAATGATGGACAACGGCGTGGGCATGGACATGATTTCGCTGGCGGCTCCACCGCTTCACGTCGTCCCGCTCTTCATTTATCGCAGTCCTCGCTATCCGGCTACCAATCGTGAACCTGAGGAGCGGTCCACATGCTTCGATCAACCAAGAAAGCTGTCGTTCAGCGGCATCGACAATGACGGAGACTCGTCGGACGTGGGTTTGCCACTGCTCAAAGGGGGCGCTCCATCGGACACGGCCGGCTCGCCTAACGACCGCGAGGGGTGCCGATACCAAGTGCCGCACTGGGTGAACATCACCTTCCTCGACTTTGACTGCAAGTGCTCCTGCGGTGACAAGCAGCAGTCGCTTCAAACGGTCGGGACGTCACCCAATAGGCAGGAAGGCGCGTACTCCAACCGACTTTTCTCACACCGTGCGTACTCGTGCCAGTGCCAGTTCCGAATGAACAAGCAGTTTATGCCGCTGCCGCCGTTCCGGATGTTCGACGTCTCGGCGCCCAGTGAAAAAATTTCGCCGCTTCCTGTCGCGTTGCGAAACATCATATCGGGGTATCCACGCCGCGCAGACTCTGCGAAGACGAAGAGCCTCGTCCAGAGCCTTGAAGAGGAGCTGAGAAGCATGGAGACGACAGCTCACTCCCAGCATCAACCGCTTCCCTCAGCCGCTAATCTGAAAGGACCAGAGCGAGAGCACCATGGCGAGTCTTCCTCTACCTCCGACGGCGTGTCCGTGTTCCCACCGGATGAGTGGAAAATCAGCCGGTCGCCGGACTACGCCCTCTCAATTTCGCCAAAGGTCAAGCGTGCGACGACCAACTTAAACCTGTCGCTGATCACGCGCGAAGCGTTGCTGGAGTACGACGCCGAGGTGTTTGCCCCATGTGCAGGCAGCTACACCGGTCTTCAGATGGACTTCAAAGGCATATCAACTATGAGCAGCGGCTTCGTTAGCGCAGCCCCGAGCCCTGGCTCGCCGTCCCTGCCGTCGCTTGAGGAGGCGTTTGACGATATGACAAGCACAACATTTGATGGAGACATGAGCAATATGCTCAAGACTGGTCAGCGCAGATCACTCAGTCGAAGCGCCAAATGGGCGGGTTCTGGTACTTACAGCAACCGGCAGAGCTTTAAAGCGGATAGTGGTCGGGCTAGTGGCTTCCAGCACGCCACGATCGGCTCGATCCTGTCGCCGCGGGACGACAAGCGCTTGTCAGCATCTTCATCGACGCCGTTGCTACCTCAGCGATCGAGCAGTGGAACTGTCGAGCCCCCACGGCCGTCCGAGTTCAACACAGAGAGAGGCCGATATGCCGTCGCGGGTGCAGTCGCGATCGCGCGCCAGCGGCCAAGTGCGAATTTCACCGCTTCTGATCCAGTTCACCAGTACAGCAACACGGAGATGTCGCCCTCCTCGCCCTCCTCTCTGCCCCAGGCTCTCTTGGGTAAATCCTTCGACTCGTCGCAAAGAATGCGTTCACGCCTGAGAGCCGAGAGAAAGGAAAGAAGCACGACAACGAACGAGCGATTGGCGAAGGAGCGCGGTTTCCAACCTGCACGCCCCGAGAGCTACCACCTCGCGTTTTCGCCTGCACCATTCGCATCGTCCAGCCTCCGCTCGGACCAGAACAACTTCCGTCCGCTGGAGAGAGCCCTCACAATGACGCGAGTCACGGGACCGTCGACTAGTTTAGCGCCAACGCCGACAACTAGGGTACCCGCGCTCACCACACGAACTTCACAGCAGTTTCGCATGATTTCGCCGTCGAAGTTCACGTACGCGGGGATGAGGCGTGGCCAGTCGGAGATCTTCGTTGCTTCAACGCCATCCACAGCGGCGGCGGCGCTCGGTGGGTTCTCTCACTCGCGTGGAATGACACCAGGGAACAACGGCACCATTGGCGCGAACGATGCGTCAGGAAGCGAGTCGAAGAAGACGTCAGTGAACCCGTTCCGGTACTCGGCTGAGACGTTGGACGCGTCCTCACAACGCCTGTCGATCGACCGACGCCGCTGGAGCCACTTGTTCCCCGTGCTGTATCACTTTCAAGAGCAGAAGCCCGGCGGCGATATGCTCGATAGCACCACTTCTGGCAAGAAGCTACTGCATATTGGTCCGAACTGGAAGAGCCTGGTGACGCCGGCGATCCTGCCGCTCACGACGGACTACTTCCCGTCGCCGAAGGAGCTGCGCGACTCGTACACCGAGTCATTCTACACACTGACGCTACCGTCCACGTCGCCCTTCGATAGCGTGCCCAAGTACAACAACCACGACGAGTTGCTGATCGAGATGATATGCCAGCGACTCGCGTGCGACTTCCAGCTCGTGACGAGCAATGAAAGCGCGAACGATTCGGATGCGGGCAATCGCGCCCGACAAGCAGTGACTGCAAGTAGCACGGCTGGTTTTGGTGGCGGAGGGCGATACTCGACGCGGCAACTGGACCAAGCGCCCGACTCGCTCACGGTTGTCTACCACCTGAGCACGGGTCATCGCATCCACCAGCTAATCTACGACCCGGACCGTCAAACCATCGAGGTGAAGCAGTACTTCCAGCGTTCAGCCGCGCCGCGGGAGCTGGCGACGACTCCGTCACCCACATCGCCTCCGCAGTCCGAGACGGTTCCGTACCGGTACTCGATCTGGGTGGACACGACGCAGTCGTTCCACCCGCTGCAGCAGGAGTTCCACCAGTTCCCAACACACGATGAGAACTGGAACTCGACGGACCACTTGCTCTGCGGGTACCACGACCTAATGTCAGACCGATCCAAGTGCCGGCGCATCCGCTTCGCCGTTGTGCCGCCCGTGTTCCCCTTAGACGACCGAGGAAACGAGGCGAAGGCGATTGCGGCGACTCACGCGGCCAAGTTCGTTCGGTTCCTCGACTATCTGCAGTCGCGAGTGGCACCGAACGAAGATGGATCCATGGAGATGATCACTGTTGTGCTGGAGCTTGACGCGTCGGGCGTGCGCCATCGCCCGGCGACAGTGCTGCCCAAAGGCTACAACTCGCGCTGCTACAAAGTCTGCTGCCGCACGTCGTCCGCCTCCGTCTCGCCGTTGAGTTCGTCCTCCTCCTCGTCCACAGCGACAGCAACTAGTGGCCCTGCCCCGCCTCCCTCGTCGGGATCGAAAGCCCGGTCGGAAGACACGCGCACCGAGTGGGTCATGCTGAACCTGGAGGACACGATGGACATCACGCGCACGTATCACCTGGACGTGCGTTGGCTCGCGTGCAGCGGCATCGTGGCCGACGAGTTCGTTGGTGCCGTCAAGCGCAAGGCGAAGCAGGCGGGGCTCGAGCTGCGTCGCATTCCCGAGTACTCGAGCGTATCGTTCCTGCAGATCCACCCACTGATCGCGCCCGTGCTGCTACTGTTGTCGCCATCAAAGGAGATGGCGCTGGGCGAGTCCTTGAGCGTCGGCAAGCGCAAGTCGCGCATTGTGCGCATGGTGGAGGCGCTCGGGTTCGTACTCGACGACGAACGCATCGCCGACATTAACGGGATTGGCTACGGTCTGGGCATTGAGCGCGAAGAAGCTGCGGCGGTAGTAGCCACGCCCACAAACCCCGCTGCAAATGCTTCCGGTGCGACGATAGCGGTGGTGGCGCCAACTCCACGTTTCCCGCGACGATCGGCGTCGTTCACCACGCGCATACTGCTGACCAAGTTCCGTACGCGCGGGTACCAGCAGTTCATGCACCGCCAGCTCCCAGTGTTCGTGCGCGTCACGCACGCCGGACTCGTCTGGGTCCCCAGCTACGAGTACGAAGAGAAGCACGACAGCGCGCGCATGGCCGAGCTCTTTCGCACGCTCAGCGAGCAGCTCGAGGCGCTCTAGCCGTCCAACTGGCATTTGCCGACTTAGTAATCCAACTTGTTTGGCTCTCGTGCTTTTCCTACATACATAGACTTCACCGCCGCGAGCGCGAGCTGCTGGTTAGCTCCTCAGTTGTCTTGCGGACCAACGCAGCATGCGTTCGCTTCTTTTCCCTGGCCTGCAACTTCATCTGATGCAGCTTGGAGCCCGCAAGGTCGCCAAAGTGCTGGAACGAGTCGTTCCTGGCGCTTCGACTGCTGCTCACGGCAATTGGAGGCCGTCGACTCGATCCGCTTCTAGCCAAAACTACCGACGACGAGGACGCTGACGACGACACCTTCCGCTGCGTGTGCGCGGCTCTCTTCTTCTTGCCGGGGATGTTCTGGAACACGACGCTCTTGGCGGCGACGACGTCGTCCGGGTGCACGTCAAGCAGCGGGATACCCAGCGCCAGGCGATCTGCCTCTCGCTCGCGGCTTTTGATGCGCGCCTTCTCTTTGCGGAAGGCTGCGCGCAGCTTAGAGTTGCTGGCGTAGTCGTCCCGGAACTGCTCGTCCTGGCGCTCGACGAGCGCGTCCATGCCTTTGGCGCGCTCGCGGGCAGCGCGGCGGTCGTCTGCCTCGTGCTCCAGACGGAAGAACGGGTCGTCGTGGATCTGCTGCGCGACCTCTGGCGCGTTCAATCGCTCCGTGGAGTGCTCCACCTCGGTCGGTCCGCCGGCAGCAAACGTGTCGGCCGCGTCAACCTTCTTGCGCACGCCGCGGATCATCTCGTAGCCGCGCGCGGCTGGGTCGGTGCGCACGAGCATCTCCTGCTTGCAGGCCGGGCACTTGAGCTGAAACTCGTACACGGGCGTCGACAGGTACGCGCCCGCGGCGGTCTTGCGCGCGTTGAAGCGCACGCCGCGGCCGATGCTGGCCGCGCACGTCGTGCACGCGGCGTCGAAGGGCATCTCGAAGCGCACGACCAGCGAGCCATCGCCCTTGGCGCGCTTGCCTAGCGGGTGCGACCCCTGGAAGCGATTCAGCGACCCATACTCCGGCCGCCACTCGCGTGGGTAGTAGTACCCGTCCGCCTGCGCCGCCGCCAGGCTCGACATGCTGCTCTGGGTTCTTGGTCTTGGGCCAGGAGCTGTTTGCGGTTTTGCCGGGAAAGAATGGGGAATTGGCGCCACTACGGACTATATTCGTCTATTTTCTGGTCTCGAATGGTGCATAAATGAAATTAGCGCGGCAAATATTTTAATATTTCTTGAATTAGATTTTATATCGTAGTTAAGTTGAAACTGTATGTATATTTTCGTAAAGATATGCCGGCGAGATGTTCTTTATTCCCGGCTTCCGGGTAGTCAATCCTTGCGTCGCGGGCGTTTTGCGACCTTGACGGGCGCGCTATACAAACTTCTATACGTTCGGCCGCCAAGTGCTGGAAAGTCCCCGCGACCTGAAGGCGCCCAGCCGATCGACCGACGGATCGACTGACGGGGCGATTTACGCGCAGCGACGGCCCTCGCGCTGAGTGATTAGGAGGGGGGAGGAGCGTCTGCGTGAGCTGACACCGTTGGGGAGAGGGGAGGAAGCGATGACACGACGCGGGACCAAGACGACGACGCACGTCCACCGCGCGCACCCGCCGGCGGGCGGCGGCAGCAAGCACGACCTGATGCTGCACCGGCACCGGCTGCTGCGTCGCACCGCCAGCTTCGTGCTGGCGCGCAAGTATCGGTTCAACTACCCCGGCTCCCGCTTCGAGTACGACCCTGCATCACCTTATTTTATGAAGGTTTAATCGTGTAGGAGACGCTGATCCTTCCTCTCTCTCGCTGTGTGCAGCAGTCCGTGGCCGACGGAGAGCGAGCTGCGCGAGATGAGCAGCGCGCGGTACGCGGCCACGAGCGGCGGGAGCAGCAAAGGTGGTGAGGCGGCTGGCGGGCAGCTGGCGAGCGCGTTCAGTGGGCCGAAGGGGTACTCGCGGGACGAACTGATCAATTTCTGGCGCGACCTGTCCTTGGTGGCCAAGCGCCGCCTGCTGCGCATCCGCCGAGAGGTGTACTTGACGGCGCTAGACGAGTTCCTGGTGCAGCAGAACCTGTGCTGCGAGTGCCACGACAACGTAATCGCCGAGTGGGAGGACCACGAGCGCAGGCGCTCGGGCAGCCGATCGCTGCAGGACGTGTTCAGCGTGTTCCCGCCGTTCCTGGACGACGAAGACGACGAGGACGACGAAGATGTCGACGAGGACGAGGACGAGGACGATGAGGACGACGAAGAGGATGCCTTCAGCGGGAACATGAACGACGAGTCGGACGAAGAGATCCTCGAATCGGACGAGGTGTTACTAGACGACGACGAGGTGGTGTTCAAATACGAGCTCGGGCACGGGCGTCGACGAGGGCCGACAGGGGTGGGTGCCGGTCCTGGCGGTGTCAATGGCGCGACTGGAGCTGCTGTCGATGGCAGTAGTCGCGCGTCCATGCTGACGGACGAGTACTTGGCGGCGCTCGAGGTGGGCAAGCACCAGGAGGACGAGCTGCTGCGGCTGATCCAGAAGGAAGAGCGATACATTATTATTCGGGAGGATCACTCCGATTTCATCGTGGACTTGATCCGCTGCGGCGAACAGTTTAGCTATTTATCCCCGTTCCGCCCGGGATTCGACGGGGATGAGAGCGAAGACGAGGATGAGGACGACGCCGAGTGCCCCGGCGCCAACACGTCGCACCTGGCGCAGGAGTACCTGCTGGAGGTGCTCGCAATAAAGTTCCGGGAACAGGTCAGTGTAGGCGGCATCCTGCAACCTTCAGCGCCTTGGGGAGGCCGTTATCACTGAGATGCTTGCGTTTTGACCGTCATCGACAGCTCGAAGACGCGTACCAAGAGGCGCTGCAGCACTCGCTGGCTATTCAGGCCGAGCTTTTGCGCGACGAACTCGCGGATCTCCAGGCCAGTCAGAAACAGTCGACGTCTAGCGCCAAGAAGAAGAACAAAAAAGAGAAGAAGAAGCGCAAGAAGAAAGACGTGAGCGCGGTGGTGGCGATACCCGCGGCGCGGACCAAGCAGATAGCAGAGGCGAAGAAGTCGCCAGAGGTGAATGCCGTTCCTCAACCGTCCCCAGACGCCAAGAGCAGTCGTAATAGCAAGCTGCTGAGCGACAAGGACCCGTTCAAGGGCGTCGGAGGGCCCTTGTGGGGCGGACTGGACTCGGATCCCGAGGCGGGCGACCCGGAAGACGAACTCGATCGCGAAGTGGAGCAGTTTCGCTTGCTGCTGGAGAAGATCAACGCCGAGAGCTCGGTGCGCACCAAGAAGAAGTTGGTGCTCCCGCCGGGTACATTCGCGCGCCTCTCGTCGACGACTGTGTCGTGAAGTTCCGTGCTGGGAGACCAGGATCGCCCGCGCGCCTAGGCTCGCAGCATGCCGCCAGCGCTGCAAAGGTCTCGCCACGGTTCGTTCGAAGGGTAGGGCACTATATGGTAGAAACAACAGGAAAACGAAAACACACAGGTAGTAACGCACACAAACACGTCCGCATTTGGTCACGCGGAGTTGAGACCTAACGTTCCTGCATCTGATATACCGCAATCGACCGCTTCAATCCGTTCTACAGCTTCGGAGGATGATAGAGCTAGGATACCTCGACGCCCTTGCATCCCATACATCTAAAAAAACCTTGTCATGCTGGTGATGAACGGCGGCAAGGCCATACATGCACACAACAGGTCCATGTTGTTCTCTGAGAATTCTGCACGGTTCGCGGCGCGCCATTTTTCCGGTGGTCGCATCCGTTTTCCCCGCCAAATCCTGAAGTGTTTTATATACCTCGTGCTTTTTGCTCACCTTCCGATGTGTTTAAAACACTTGCCCACCAGACTTGGCCTCCATCGACTGTCAGTTGCCAATCCGCCGTCAGCTGGTGTGGTTCAACCTGAAGTTCTCCATACTTTCATCAAGTCAGAGAAAGTGCAGCAACTCGCCAACATGCGGCGGTCGGCGCGACAGCGGAAGCAGCAGCAGCCGAAGGCGGAGGATGTGGAGGCGGAGGGCGGCAGTGGAGAGGAAGAGCAAGAGGAAGAGCAAGAGGAAGAGGACGCCGCGGTCGCGGCCGCGTGCTACGTCTGCGGCGTGGAGAACGCGCGCGTGACGATCGCGTGCACGGCGTGCGCCAAACTGTTCCACCTGGCGTGTCTGACGCCGCCGCTGCGTCGACGGCCGGCGCTGGCGGACTCGTGGACGTGCTCGAGCTGTGCGGATGCCGAGGCGGTGCCGAGAAAGCAGAAAGAAGCTTCCGAGGAGACGCCGGTGGACGAGAAGCGCAATGGTTTTCGGAAGCGAGGCGCAAATGACGAATCTAAGCGGCAGCAAATGAAACCGACGCTTGAAGACTTGACGGCGTCCGGATCGGAGTCGGAAGAGGCGTCGGGGACGAGAAAGAAGCGACGCACGTCGACTCGCACCGCCAAAACCGTGAAGGCGACTCGCGGGTCTGGTGTCGATGAGGACATGGACAAGATCGAGCGCACCATTGCGTCACCCACTTCTGCGGTCAAACGCAAAAAAAGCGATGATTTTGTCGATCCCGCCACGCTCCCGCGCCTGAAATCACCAGCGCGAGGGAAGGCGCCGCTGAAGAAGAATGGCAAGAACAAGGCGGCATCCGCGGCCAATAGTGAGAAGCCGAGTCGAACAACTACTCGGGTGTCTGCAGCTCGCTCGTCTGCGTCAAAGAAAGCGACGGGTTCTGATGACGACGAGCAGGAGACTGTGGACGATGACGACGACAGCGACTTCGTCGTTGATGATGAAGATGACGACGACGACGACGACGACGAGAGCGCTTCTCAATCGGACGACGACTACACTGGCCGGCAAAAGCGACAACGCCAGTCACCAGCGCAAAAGCGACGCGCTATTCCAGCTCCGAAGCGTACACCGAGCCCAAAGACCCGAGCCTCTCCGGCACCACGTAAATTTCCGTCAGCTCCGCAAACCCCCGGCAACCAGAACGGGAGTGACGTTGACTCTCTGGATATCCCGGTCTCAATGCAGGCTCCTGTCGGAGACAACGAAGACGATTATGAGGTCGAGGACGAATATGCTGGACCGTCCTACTTCATCGAGTATGCGCCAAATGCTCGAGCAAAAGTGAGTTATGTTGGCCGTATTGTGTACTCCTTGCCGATACCAAGCTCACGCCTCCTCTTACTTTGTGATGATGGGGAACAGTGCAAGAGCTGTGAGCAGAAGCTTCCAGCTGGTACCATTCGCGTCGGCGTGCACGTCCGCCACTCCATCTTCGGCCTGACCACGTACTACAAGGTAATGATCGGCGTTTTGGTGCTGCCTTCTCTGCATTTGTGCAGCAATTCTGTGACCTAACTGGTTTTGCACCGGTTTCGATGCGACTGCGCAGCATTTGGAGTGCACCCAGCTCTGCTTGTCGAATGAAGAGGGAAGCGAGCCCGAGGGTGACGACAGTACCAAGGCCGATCCCTCTGCGCCGACAGAGCTGATCACTGGTATTTCGTCACTCAAGGCCAAGGACCAAGTGATCGTTTCGGAGTATATGGCGAAGAACACTGCTGAAGGCGTCGTTGATGAGCGCATCGAAATCGCGGAAGATCACTACTCAAAGAAGACTCGCATGCCAGAGAAGGACCCGTCTCCTTTCTTGACTGCGGAGCTGCTGCCATATCAGCGTGAGGCGCTCGCATGGATGGTCGGTCAAGAAGAGAGCAAGTACAAGGGCGGCATCTTAGCGGATGAGATGGGTATGGGCAAGACCCTCCAAGCGATTTCGCTGATCCTGGAAAATTTGCGCGTCGCCGACCCGCCGGCTACAAAAGGGAAAAAATCGTCCACTGTTCGCGGCGGAACACTGGTGGTCTGCCCCGTCGTCGCCGTCATGCAGTGGAAGTCTGAGATTGAGCGGTTCGTCGAGCCGAACCGCGTGTCGGTGTACATTCACCACGGAGCCAAGCGCGACGACCTTCCGTCGCGAATCGCATCGTACGACATCGTGCTCACGACGTACTCAATCATTGAGAACGAGGTGCGCAAGACGCTCGGGTGGTCCAAAGTTGCGTGCAAGTACTGCAAGAAGAAGTACCTTCCCGAGAAGCTTGTGACACACAACAAGTACTTCTGCGGACCGAACGCAAAGAAGACGCAGAAGCAAGACAAGCAGCAGCGCAAAGCCCCAAGACGGAAACTCGCTGCTGGCGAGGAGACCAGCGACGACGAGGACGACGACGGGTACCCCAAGAAGCCTGCGCCGAAGTCTAAAGCGAAAAACCCGCCAAAGAAGAATGCGAAGAACATGATTGACGAATTCTCGAGCGACGACGATGCGCCACTAGTAAAGAAAGTCAAGGGTAAGTCCCCGCTGCACGAGATTCACTGGACTCGTATTGTCCTGGACGAGGCGCATTACATCAAGGATCGTAACTGCAACACGGCTCGCGGCGTGTTTGAGCTCAAGTCCGAGTTCAAGTGGTGCCTGACCGGTAAGGAGCTTTGTGTGTGACTGTGTGTTGTGATCGCTGACTGACCTTACTGATTGTCAATTGTGTCCACTAGGTACACCACTGCAAAATCGGATCGGAGAGCTCTTCTCGCTTATTCGGTTCCTTCAAATCCCGTCGTTTGCGTACTACCACTGCACGGCGTGCGAATGCCAAATGCTGGACTTTAAGTACGTATCCTTGCTCATATACGCACGGAGGAAGCACTGCAGCGACTTATTTCGTGTTTGATGTCTTCATTTGCCCACAGTTTTCCCGATCGAAAGTGCCCGAAGTGCACCCACACGTCGATCCAACACTTCTCGTTCTTCAACAAGAAGATCGTAATTCCCATCCAGGCGTACGGATACGTGGCCGAAGGGAAAATCGCCATGCTGCGACTTCAGAACGACGTGCTTCAGCATGTAAGTGGAAGATACCGTGGCCATTGTGACATAACGAGCATGGAGCGTCTAACCCTTTCATGCACCCTAGATCTTGCTGCGTCGCACCAAGGAGGGTCGCGCCGACGATATCAGTCTCCCGCCGAAGCTCGTGCGTATTCGCAAAGACCGGCTGGATGAGCGCGAGAACGACTTCTACGAGGCCATCTACACCCAGAGCCAAGCGCAGTTCAACACGTACGTGTCCTCTGGCACGCTGCTCAACAACTACGCGCACATCTTCGACCTGCTGGTGCGACTGCGCCAAGCGGTGGATCACCCGTACCTGGTCATCTACTCTAAGTCGAACCCAGCGCTGCAGCTCCCGATCCCAGCAGCGAGTAACGAGGTACCATCGACGATCTACCCTGCTATTAGACCAGTGGTGGAGCAAAAGCCACTGAGTGCTGTGCCGGCAGAGGATCAAGACGCTGGAAGTGACAGCTCTGGAGAAGAGCGTACGTGCAGGATTTGCCACGAAGATGTCGAGGACCTCGTCGTCTCCAAGTGCGGTCACGACTTCTGCCGTGAGTGCGTCAAGGAATACATCGAGTCGTTGCCGATGGGAGGTGCTGCGCGGTGCCCCGCGTGCTCGAAGCCACTGACCGTGGAGTTGTCGAAGACAGCAGAAGTTGAGGCATCATGGAGCAACGAGACCACCACCACTGCGGCGAGTCAGGGTCGTCCTGCTGTGAAGAGCGTGGATCTGTCCAAGTTCCACAAGCACAGCATCCTGCATCGTATCGCGGACGTCGGATCGTTCCAGACGAGTACCAAGATCGAGGCGCTGATGCAGGAGCTGGAGCTCATGCGGATTCGCGACCCGTCGGGGAAAGCCATCATCTTTTCCCAGTTTGTCAACATGCTGGACATCATCCAGCACCGCCTGCACCTGGGAGGCGTCAAATGCGTCAAGCTATCAGGCAACATGACGATGGACGTGCGCGACCGCACCATTCGTGCCTTCCGTGAGGACTCGTCGATCACGGCCTTCCTGGTCAGCCTCAAGGCCGGTGGCGTCGCGCTTAACCTGACTATCGCCTCTCAGTGAGTGCCAATGGTCCTTATGGTCTCGTATCTACTGGCCCAACTTGCTAACGCTCGTGGCTGTGCCGTGTCTGTTGCCTTAGCATTTTCCTGATGGATCCGTGGTGGAACCCGGCGGCGGAGAACCAGGCAATCGACCGCACGCATCGCTTGGGCCAGTTCAAGCCTGTGCAGGCCACGCGCTTTATCATCGCCGGGACCGTCGAGGAGCGCATCCTCAAGCTGCAGGAGAAGAAGCGGCTCATCTTTGAGGGCACGGTCGGCGCAAGCGTCAGCGCGATCTGCCGCCTCACGGAGGAAGACCTACGCTTCCTGTTCTCAAAGTGAGCGGTCGGCACGCGACCGGGTATGTGCACGTGTGAAATGGACACGCCTTGGGGATGGATGTCAGTAGCGATGATTCGCGAAAATGTTTCATCTTTTTATATGTACTTGTTACAGAGGTGTGGTGGTAAGGTGGGGCTAAAGTCTCAAAAAGCATCTCAAATAGTCGTACGAAGGTCTCATGGGGTCCGAGCTGAAAGCAAAAAAGCAAAACGAAGGGCCTATCGAGGTGACGGCACCGCATACACATCGGCAAGCTCAAAAACAAAACGAGGGAGGAAGAGGAGGCCCAAGCCAGCGGCAAGGACGGCGAGGCTGGAACTTGAAGACCTGCACCAGTTGAGCGACGCCAGTGCTCCAACCAGCTCACGACGAGTACCTCGGGCCGCTGAATTCCTGGCGCCGCTCGAACGAGTCGTACGCGTTCGGTCGCCGCTGCTGGTGCTGGTACAGCTGCTGCTGGTGCTGGTACAGCTGCTGCTGGTGCTGCTGATAGCGAGGGTCTTCGTACATGCCACGGTAGTTGCCTCGAACGGGCGCGATCGCCGCTGCCGCCGCCATTTGCGCGGCGATGAGCGCCTGGGCCTGGTGCGGGTCCACGACCAGCATGCTCGGTTGCTGCGGGTAACACTGCTGCTGGTTGGGATGGTACTGAAGCAGCTGTTGACTGTGATGAGCCAAGTACGCAGCGCGAGCGCCACTCATACCACCGGCAAACAGCTCGTCGTGATGCTGATGCTGAGAGTGGTGATGGTAGGGCGTCACGCCAAACAGCGTCGGCGGTGCAGAAGGGTGCTTGCGGTACGGCGCGTTCGCCGGCATCTTGGGCGTCGGGAAGTGCTCGGGCCGTCCACGGTTTGGGCCGGAGCTCACAAACACAAGCGGACGGTACGACTCGTGCTTCTCCAGCAGACTTGAGTTCTGGAAGCGCGCGATCATGGCTTGCTTGCCCTGCAGGCGCGCGTATGAGATGGCGCAGACCTTCTCGCTGTTGAAGTTGGTCCATTTCTGGCCGTCGAACTCGCGGTAAAACGAGATGATGCTGTGCGCCTCCATGAAGTTGATGAAGGCGTAGCCCATGTTGCACTTATTCTTGAAGTCGATTGGCAGGTAGAAGAAGTCGTACTGCCCGCGGTGCCGCTGGTTGATCTCCGCGAGCAGCATCTGCTGCGTGTATTTGTTGGGGATGTTGCGGATCATGAGCGTCGTGCGCGCATCCTCGCCGGACGCCACGCGCTCGATCGACAGACAAAACTCGCCCGTGCCCTGGTCGTGACGGCCTTGACCAGGCAGCGGGCGGATGGACGTGTTCCCACCTCCGTACTGGTGGTAAGCGTAGCCATTGACCGAGTGACTGTTCGGTCGGTACTGCTGCTGGTACGGCTGATCATCACTGGCGCGAGCGTTCAGTGGCGTGAACTTGGTCGTCGGCATGAAGGACGACGACAGCATGACCGACGCGGACGGATCCACACGCGTTCGAGGCTGCACCGGCACCTTGCCATGACGGTAGTGGTGGCTGAACTGGTTTGAGTCCTCCTTCGTCACGTCGCTGTCGTAGTCGGCGTAGCGTTCGTCGCTGAACTGGCGGACGGAGCTGTCGCGATGCGTGGGCGGATACGTCGCGCATGTCAGCTGGCTGCTTGACATCGAGTGCAAGTTCCTCGCGAACGATGCACTCATTGCGCGGAACCGATCGGCAGTAGCGAGCCCAGGCGCATTCTCATCGTCGTCATGCGATGAGTTCGTCGCACTTGCGTACATGGAGCTGCTACGAACGCGCCCGCCTCCAATCGTGCGCGACCATATGCGCTCGTCGTTCATCGCTGACGATCCAGCCGTTAAATCGAGGGTTGGACTGCTGTTACTTGGGCTCTTCCCGCTTCCCACTGCAGTTGCCGTCGACGACGAAGACGATGACGCCTCCAGGAATGACGCGTTCAGCGATGACGCCACGGACGACGTCGGCGAGGTCAAAATGGACGTTGAGCTGGACGAGAAGCTCTTGGGGCGTGGCTTGCTACTGCGCATGGGCCCGAGGACCGAGAGTTGCTCGACGCATTCCTGGAACAATTGGATCTTTGAGACGTCGAGCGTCGGCGATGCCGCTCGCACCGCAGTGATCGGCCCGTTGTTGAACGCGAACTGCATTGACGACAGCGAGCTCACTGCCGCAGACACGACGCGGCAATCGTTGAACTCGACAAAAAACTTGTTGCGTGAGTGGGCATCCGCCTGCATGACGCTCGCAACTTCCCCGAAGCGGGAACAAAACTGGCGCATCACTGTCGGCGTCACGCGCGGAACATTAGGAGCCTCGCCACTGCCAGTGTTGACCTCCTTGCTCAGAGTGACCACTACGGTCGCGCAGTTGACGTCGTCCGGGAGCTCGTACGGCAGCGAAAAGTAGATCGTTTCTGCACGAGACAACACCCGCGCGGAGCTGAACCGCGAAGCCGACGTCGACGATGGCGGCGACTGCTCTAAGCTGAGCGTCTTGACAGTTCCGATCGCGCAGCGGAGCTCGTTAAAGGTGAAGAACAGAAGGCCTTCGTTCGCGAGCTCGCCCCGCATTCTCGCGACGCTGCCAAAATTCTGCAACAAGAGAAACAGCCGCGCCAGTCGTCATCATGAGCCTCACGACATCAACAGCACCGTAGAAGTACGTACGTGAATAGTGTCGCTGATGCGCCGGACGTCGTCGGGGTCGAAGTGACTGGTAACACTCTTGACAAGGACGTGACGCGTCGCAAAATTGGTCTTGAGCGCCTTCCACAGCTCTATGACCGATCCGCGCGACGGGGACACAGGAGTGAGCGCTTCCAGCTGCTGGGCGTCTTCGTAACCAATCTCATGGCTGGACCAAGACGAGGGCTTATCCTTGTGGGAACGCAGCGTCGTGTAGTCCGAAAAGCTGCGCGGACGACTTGCAAATAGCGCGCCACCCTCTGGTTTGCCGTTGTTTTCATCGCTGTGATCTGCCGACTGGATCATCGACAGCGACCGGAGTGAGTTTGTAAGCGACTCAAGCGGTAGTTGGCCGTCGCTGTTGCGACTCTCTTGGGTTGGAGACGTCTTATCAAACGACAGCGAGCGAAGGTTGCGCCACTACCATAGCCAAGTATAGTTAGTCGACTGCATCAGCGCGTAAATAAATGGAGAGTCCTGGCAACTGCGTACCTCTGGGGCGGCATCTGAGCTGTCGACGGACTCCGAGCGGTTGCCAAACGAGTGTGCGTTCCATCCACTCCACATGTCGAACGCGTCTCCTTCCTCGGATCTTGCAGTCGGTGGCGACAGCGATTCGCTTGGGTTGACAGCCAGAGCGTCGTCATCCTCATCTATCTGGCGAAGTGAGAGGCGGTGACAGCTGTTCATCGGCAGGGGCGACGGCTCCTTCTGGTTGTCGACGTCTCCAGATAACTCCAGGTCTTGCAAGGATCCATACAATGGCGAGCCGGCAGGTGATATCGTCGACTGTGACGATGAAATGGACGACAACGAGGACGACGAGCGCGACAGACCCTCCATCGCTCTCGAGAGCGCAAACCCGTCACGCAGCGACATATACTGGAAGGCGCCGCTGCTTTCGTGACGCGCCGCGGACCCCATCCCGTGCGTCAGTCTCGAGCATTCCACGCAAAAGTTTAGCTCGCACTGGCGGCAAAAGAGCGCGGCATCGGTCCGCTGGCACTCATCGCACTCGCCGCCAGCTTTGCCTCCTTGCTGGTCATTATCATTGTCTTGTTGCTGGCCGAACTGCTCCCCTGGGTAGCTGTTTCCGCTACTGTGGCTGGCGGCTGTCTGGTCTGTACCCAAAGCGCCGGCATCTGCGATCGAATGCCGGCGGAACGCGCCCTTATTGTGCCGCTTGACGCAGCAGGCAGCGCAGTACGCTAGCTCGCATTCGCCGCACGTCCTCGCCGGCCAGAGCGCGCACTGGCAGCAGCACGGGCCGAGCCTGCTCTTGTCCTCCTGCTTGTCGACGCGCCCCGTGGTCCCCTCCGCGCCCCAGGCGCCAACGCGTCGCATCGGGCGGGTCCACGCTCACTGTCTGATCTGGTCCGAGCCGTCGGATTCCGAATGCCCAGTCGGTCGCTCGCTGAGTAGGAACACTTCCAGGTGAAGATGGAAGCGCTCGGCAGGTCCGTTGGCTGCGACTGGCGCTCGCGCCAAGCGCCGCTGCTTCCTTCGGTTTCTGTTTCTGTTTTTCCTCCTCCCCTCCTCTCGGCCCCGCCTGTTCGCCGGTCGCGCCGCCCGTTCGCTCGCGCGAAACCCTCCGCGCCGCGTCGGCCGCCCTACCCGGCCGCAGTACCGTACTGCGTGCTCGCTCGTTGGTTTCTTCTCTCTCACTGCGTCCACGCGAGTGCCGAGCCGTGTGGAGCGTCGGCGTGCACGATCCGCGGGACAGGTAGGCAAGCAGTGAAGCGGTCAGTCGCGCTGCTCGATCCTTCCTTCTCCGCGGCCTTTCTCCTCAGTTGGCACTTGTTGGCACTTCGAAATCCGCCGATCTCGATCTTTGGTGGCGTCGGTCCGTCCGCCTGTCGGTCTGTGGATAATTCTGATATTCTGATACGGCTGGGACTATGTATTAGCGCGTGTACCCACCCAGCGAGTACACACTTTGCGGGTGAAGATCTTGCTGTACACGCTTCGCTATGCACTGAATGGAGCGCTTGACGACGCGAGGAGCAAGCTGATACTGCTACTGCTGCTGCTGTTGCTGCTGCTGCGGGCGCATGCGCTGGCCGCGTATCACGCCGAGTGGACGAGGACGCGCATGGTGGTCGAGTATCATTCGCGCACAATTATAATACGCGGGGGCGTTTTGGGGCGGGGCGGGTTGAATTAGTGCCGAGGGACGCGGGGTTCGGCCAATCCGGCGCGCGGAGCGATAAAAAGTCGCGGAACGTCCCACTGTGCGGACCACCCGAGGGGAATAATTCTGACCATAAGCCTACCCCTGTGATTATGTAAAACGCAGGTGCGACGTGCGTAAAATGTCGACTGAACCACGGTAACACCAGAGTGGGGAAGCGTCGATCGTGCGCATGCAAGCGTTCCACTTGCTGTTTGATGCGGTGAGTACAGCAACACGTACGGTGTCTATGCATTGCCGCCTGTCTGGCCGCGTTTCGATGGTGCAGCCACACGTGCGAGTGGCTGATCACTTCCATAGCAGGCAGCAAAACGCTGCAGTTGCGACAGCATTTCGCCGCCCTCGCCCGCGTTCTGCGTGGTGTGTCCACACTACGGTACGTTTTACCTACACGCGCGACCATGCCCCAAAAGATCTCGGAACATTATAGGAACGTGCCGCATTTTGGCAGAATCTGGCGCGCAGGAGTGAAGGTTGCCATAAATAGTGTGGCGCGGTGTGGCACAGTGTTGAACACACGAACACATGAACACACACAACGGAAGCCAAACGCCATGGGTATGTATGTGTTTTGGGCCGTCACTTGTCTATTGTATAGGCGAGAAGAAAAGGTCGACACATGCAGCGTTAAGGTACTGACCTCCAGACCTTGCGTCGCACATGGCGGCAGCCTCTTCACTTGAGGATCTTGCGCGCGCCGGTCATGACGCCCATGCGTCACGCCGCCCGCGTTCCCCTTCAACCAGAAACCGGTACACCACCGGTTCCTGTCTCCAAACTAATTACAAAACCATCTCCATAGTGGATCCCTAGTTGCGCACGAACGCTGTGTTGCCACGCCTGCGTTAGCATTCACGTCTACCCGCAGTACCAGCGAGTAAGCAGCGCTGACGCATTGAGCAACCGGACGACACGCGCGCAGGCAGTAACTTCCCCCTCCTCCCCCTCCTCCTTCTCCAGCCAGGACCCAAGACGACACAGACAGTGACGAGCATGATGGACGACCTCGCGCACCTGCTGCCGCCCTCGTGGAAGAAGCACGTGCAGCTCTGGCTCGAGGACGACATTCCGTCCTACGACATCGGCGGCTTCGTTGTCGGCGGTGCGTGCCGGCCGCTTCCTGCGGTCTTGTAGATGGTGGCGACCAACGCACTGACATCGTGTGATATGTGTTTAATGCGGCGCAGAGTCGGAGGAGACGGCGTTCCTGCTGGGCAAGTCCAAGGGCGTGCTGGCGGGCGTGCCGTTCTTCACGGAGGTGTTCTCGGCGGTCGGGTGCAAGGTCGAGTGGCTGCTGCAGGAAGGCGCGGTCGTGGACCCGGCGACGGTGACCAACGGCAAGGTGGTGGTTGCCAAGGTGACGGGTCCGTGCCGCGCCATCCTCATGGGCGAGCGTACGGCGCTCAACATCCTGACACGCGCCAGCGGCATCGCCACGCAGGCCAAGCACGCCGTGGAGCTCGCGCGCTCGCTCGGCTGGAACGGCCACGTCGCTGGAACGCGCAAGACCACGCCGGGCTTCCGGATCGTGGAGAAGTACGCGCTGCTGGTCGCCGGCGCGAGCACGCACCGCCACGACCTCTCGCAGATGGTCATGCTCAAGGGTACGAAGCGCATGTACGCGTTTGTGCATGCGATTATTTGGTCTCACATTAAATTGCATGGATTCCTTTCGACCAGACAACCACATTTGGGCGGCCGGTAGCATCACGAACGCGGTCGCCAAGGCCAAGCGCGCCGCCGGGTTCTCCATGAAGATCGAGGTCGAGTGCCGCAAGCTAGAGGAAGCTATTGAGGCAGTGAGTGCAGCGGGAAGCACATCTGGCAGTAGAGACGGTGCTAACAACCGGTTAACTATGATGATCAGGCCACGGCTGGCGCGGACATTGTGATGCTCGACAACTTCTCGGGCGACAAGCTCAAGGAGACGGCGGCGACGATCAAGGCGCAGTTCCCGTACGTGCTCATCGAGGCGAGCGGCGGCATCACGTCGGAGACCATGGGCGAGTATGTGTCGCCCCATGTGGACATCGTCAGCCAGGGCAAGCTTACGCAAGGTGAGATGGCTTTGAAAGTGCGAGATCATCCTGCTGGGAAAGCTAACCATGCCTTGCTATGCTTCCATGTACGCAGGCTATGACTTTGTCGACTTTTCGCTCAAGATCCAGAAGGCTGAGGGCATCGTGGCACCCCAGCAGTAGGCTGTCATGTTCGCCTCGAATGACTCCTTCTATCATTGCCCGAAGGAGTCTGCGCGGTCGTTTGCATGTATGGAAGCAACGAATAGAGTGCGAGGTCAGCTTCCCTTGGGTGGTGTCATTGCTTTCTAGCCGATGCTGCTGATTTGTCACCCTCGCAGGCTAATCCTGGACAGCAAATAGCTGGCGGAGGCGCTCGGCGAGGTGCTGAACGTCGTTCGCTGCGTCAGGGCGCGTCTTGAGTTCCTCAACTTGCATGAGCCTCACAATCTTGGTCAGCCACTCGAGCATGACATTGAGGCGGTCCACGTACGCCGTCATCATCGCACGTGTCCGCGTAGAGCTGCGCGACGACCAGTGTGCGCGCGACCGCCACTCGAGGTCAACAATAAACTGCGCAGTCACCTCCACTTGGAATGCTCTACTGGCACAAACATAATGTCAGCTGTCAAGCAATTGATGCCTACCTCATTCTCGAGGACGTGACGGTCGTACCGTTTGCGATCTAAAGGCGCGAATCGGCGGAAAGCGTACTCGATAGTCTCAAGGATGCCAGTGATCAAGGCGCTGCGCCGCTCTTCATCAACTTTGCCATCCAAATCATCGCCGTGACTGTCATGAGCCTCGTCGGAAATCGAGCTGTGGATACACTTGAGCAGCCAGAACCACACGAGTCGGAGGCGGAAGATCGGCAACGTCTGGAAGACTGCGCGGTTCGACTGCAGCCAGCGCGCGCCACTCTCGAGATCGGGCACTTTCAGGCTCGTGCGCATGGTCTCTGCGGCGGCCTTGACTTCTTCAGTCGTCGGCATTGCTGTCGCTGATGCTGTCGAGGTCCCAGTCGATGCAATATGGGAGTAGAACCACCCGAGAAACAGAGCAGCGCCTGTAGTAGCGGCGGTAAACAGCGACTTGGAGTTGGTTCGTGAGTCGCGCAGCAAAGACGTTTGGCCCCCTTCAGAGTGGAACAGCATCTCCATCGCCTCGAGCAAAATGTGCGGTCGCTCCGCAACGCCTATCCACTCTGCGAGCCCCTTGTTGCTGCCTTCAGCTGATGACAATCGCGCACACTCAAGCTGATGACGCTTGATAGCTTCGTCCAAAGCGATAAGGCGCTGCACACGATGGCGAATGGTCCAAAACGCAGGGTTTGCGGACCAGTCCTTGTCCACAATAGAGCGATTGAAAACGCTCGTCGACTGTGGAGGTCGAGTAAACACCGCGAGCGTACCCACCAGCTCGATACTCCGGCACGACCCCAGCAACGCCGCGTGCTCGAGAGACCACCCCGCGAGCGTCACGTACAGGTGCGAGTAGTGTTGGAACGCAGCCGCCCATTCCCGAACGCTGGCGTTCTTGACGATGCCCTTCTTGCGCACCAAAGGTGAATGGAAAGCCAGGATTGAGCCGATCGACCGGAAGGGCTGGCGGTGCGCAGCAAGTAGCCATTGCTGGAGCTGTCGTCTCCACGACGGGAGGTGGTTCCCCCAGACGTGAACCTTGCTCTGTAGAGACATCGTGTCAAACAGAGTATAGTTCTCAGCGCCATCGCCATCTCGATCGCTTGTGCTGTTGCGAGCTGGCGCGCGGGATATCCGCTCGAGGAACGCGTTTCCAAGTGACACGCAGTCGGTCTTGACCAGAAGCGCCTCAGCCGCGTCGAGAAACTCGTCGTCACTCTCGATCGTGGTCGAGCACAGTTCCAACACTGGTGCCACCGCTGTTAGCTCCAGCGTTGAGCCTCCATCGCCTTCGTCCAGCCACGGCAACAACCACGAGGCGACATCTCCACTCGATGCTGACGGCAAACACGCTGTAGTGAAGGTCAGCGCCTGAAGTTTCTGCAGTGCTGCCGATTCCTGCAGCGCGCCTTCGCTTAGTGATTCAGCTACGCATCCAAGGCTCAGGAGAGTGTCCATAGCCCAGGTACCGGTCGCCTCCATCGTCTTGTTGCCGCGGTGAGCTTCCCCCATTTCGATCATCTGCACCACTAATGGAGATCGTGCATGGGATATCTGCAGTTGCTACAAGGCTGCGCGCAGTGTCGCCATAGGTGCTGTCGATACAGTAAACGTACATATAGCGGCGATTTGCTCGAGTCGCGCCGAAGACGCGAGCGGAGCGGCCAGCGTCTCTTCAGTCTGCTTGATCAGCGCCGCTGGCAGCTACAACGGACCAGAATGGCACAACACCGTTCTCAACTCTCTTCGCCAGACTCCAACGCCACATTGGCACATACGAAGCGCACAATGAAGCGACACCGCACCTTGCCAGTGGCGAGCGCGGCGGCGTACGCGTCGGCGCTCGCGAGCGTCGCCGAGAGCTGCGCGAGCTCCGCCGCCCATGGTAACTCTGGAGTCGCCATGGAGTTTGGATGGGCAAAGGGATGACCTAACGTACACGATCAGATCAGTGCACCCTTTTACAAAGGCAGTCAAATAGGTAAGGGGTTTTACCAGTTTCGTGCACTTTTGACAACCATTTGTTCTTTGGCTCGTAACTTTTACAGAAGTATCGAAAATGAGAAATAAGCATATGGAATGTAGGGCGTCGTGTGCACCTTTTTTTGGTTGTTTTTGTTTGTTGCGAAACACAGCCTCCATCAAACAAACAGCAGATTTCAATCTCTCTTTCTCCTTGACGTCAACCAGTTTCCTGCCAACTTTATACTTCGTGTTTATATTGAGTGCGCATCACTTTTGACAAGGGGCTGGCATCCGGGGTGATTGCAAAAAACAGTCATTATTGTTTCATACAGCAAACATTAATTATCGAAGGTAGCTTAATCATAGAGGTTGAGGGTGGCTTTAGCGTAACATTTACGAAATATCAGAAGGATTTAGGGATGTACGCTAAGAATTAACGCTGCCATAGCTTAGTGGTAAAGCCCTCGGTCGAAGACCAAATGGATGGTGGTTCAATTCCACCTGGCAGCAAAACTAACTCAAATACTGAAAGTCAGTCATGAAACCATGGAGGCCGATATAGAACTGCGAAAGCGACCGCTCGCGCCAAAATGTGTGAACTGATTGACCGCCAGTATGCTCAGTACCTTGAGTCGGGTTCCCCTTCTGACGAGGATTCGAGATATCATATCTCAACAATCTAAAGTCACAGCGGACCCAGGCATACAGAGGGATATCGTATCACTTCAACGTCTCAATGCAAATGAAAGCAGAAAAGCGCCCTGCGCTGGAAATTGCATTAAACCAATGCCTCTCTCACAGTGCTGCTTGTCATGTTACCTTTCTGCTTTCGAGTCTTCGCCTTCTTCGGTGGCGCTGCGAGCTCGTTGAGCAAATCCCTAGTCAGGAGGCGGCCACCGACAGTCGCTGTCTTCTGAACACGCTTGCGGGGAGCTGGCAACACTAGTACTTTCTTCTTTACGACGGCCTTGACCTGGAGCCAGGACGCGATGCATGTGGTCTTGGGCGCTCCATTGCGGAGGAAGACGTCGACGCACTTGTCAAGAAGAGGCTTGGAAAGCGGGAACAACCCGCAGGTCCTGAACCCGGCTGCTATGTTCTCCCCCATGTTGCTGGTCTCCCAAGCGCTGCTGGCCATGGCGATCGCCTGCTCCTTGGTGACCGAGTAGTTGCCAGTGTCGCCGATGTAGATCTCCGTCAATCGTCGCAGCCGCGCCTTATAACTAGCAAAGACGGCCACGTCAAGAGACTGCAGCAAATGAGTCGCATTGGAGGGAAGCAGCACCAACAAAACGCCGAGTTGTTGAGCTTCAACGACAACCTCGAGGGAGTAGTGCGATGAGCAGCCATCAAGCTCTAACAGAAGCGGACGCTTGACGCTGGCTGGGACGCTTGTCGTGAAGAAGCGCAGACACTCGATGAACAGCTCGCTGTTCATGAACCCGGAGCTTGTCGTCGTCACCGCAGCACCCGGAATCTTGCAACCGTTGAGCACTGTAAGCTTGACGGTGACGCCAAACAGAATGAACAGCGGTGGCACGATAATCCCAGCAGCGCTACCGCATGCCACCACCGTGAGGTGAAAGTTGGCTGAGAGGTCTTGGTGCCAGACGTTCTGGGACCCACGAGCAGCCACTACGCACCTGGACCCTTTGCTGGTCTAGAAAGCAGTCTCGTCCATATTGAACGCCCGTGATGCGTCCATCTTGTACTCAGTCAGAACCTTGGCCAGCGTGTTGAATAGCTGGCGAGTGTCGTCGACGGCCACGCTGTTCCGGCTCTCGGTCACTGCCTCGGGTGTCCGGGACGCGAGGGTCGGGTGGCGATCCATAAAACGCCGATACCAACCGCTCCCGACAGTCTGCCCAGCAGTTAGCGCGCTGATCGTGCCGGCCTTGTAGATGATCTCGTGTAACCGGGCGAGCTTTACACCCGGTTATTTAGGCTTACACAGGTGCGCTGTATGAGGAAGCGAAACTCTTTAATGCTAATCTGTACGAATAACGTACAGATTTACAATAAAAGAAGGGTTTTGGCTTTAGCGCAAATCAAGA